>JALXJV020000008.1:15851565-15867643 GCA_024633595.2 Lepomis macrochirus | reverse complement strand
ATTTGTTTCTTTAAAGGGACAATATGTAAGTTTTTCAATGAAAATAATCAAATTTTCATTGCCTTATTGTCAATGGGCTCAAAACTCACTTAGAAACAAAGCACATGTTGCATGTTGCTTGCATCAGCCACTATTCTGATTTTAATGAGAGGACAGATTCAGCCCTGTGCGCGCTACCAAGAATGCTGAAGCCCATCAGACCAAACACGTTCAGATAATGTCGAGTAAGGACAAAGTGAGCATTTGTAAAGCTGGAGAAACACAGAGAAAGTCACATTAGCTTTCCACATTACTTCATTAACTTAGGCGACCCATGTTACTATCCTGTGTACCACTGTTGATTTAGCCTGCAAGAAAGGATGTAAATGTAAAAAGCAATTTGTTTACCAATCTTAGCCTACAGCGATGCAGCCAGGAGCAGCCAGCTAATGCTACAGTAGCTCTGACCTGCCGCTGTTTGCTTCATAACGTTCAGTTTAGGTTTATTCTGGTTTTACCAATACTCAGGTACAGGGCCGTGCAGAGACCTTTGGAAGGGCAGGTGCTCAAAGTATAAAAAGGGCACATGGAAGAAGGATTTAAACAGGACTCTTCTCATACTATTGACATAGAAATATATCGTTATGTTTTCTTTGTTGACACGCATATACAGATGCTTCTATATCAATACATCAGCAAATGAGGTGACACAAAAAGAAACAGCGAATACCCAACTCTGGCTTTAAAACACTGTGCTGACATAAGTTACAGGGAACAGTTGCTGTTGAGGGCTTCCTATGGATGCTGCTGCTGTTGTTGTTGTGTTGTTGCTGATACTACTGGATATGATCTGTGACTACACATATTAAAACAACGATATATATTAGCCGATTAAACAATTATGTGACCATGAAAAGATTGTTGAGTGTTTGGGACCAGCTCACAGTGACTGAGCTGCTGTAATACTGCAGCCACAAGGCTGACTGCTGGGGAGACGCTCACAGAGCTGCACACAGAGAGCTGCAGGTGGAGGAAATAAGATACCAGATTCAAAAAAGAAGGGAAATAATCTGAGAAGGAAACATTAATGGGGAAAGGATGAGGGTGGCCACGGCAGGGGTAAGAGTGAGACAAACACATCTACAGTCTGTGTTGCCTGCTGTGTGTCCACAGTATGCAAAACTGTGATAATGATTTTATATATGGCATTGTGAATCTGAGATATATTTGGATTTTTATTGACTTTGTCTAATCATATATCTAAATAAATAAACTAACATTAATCTTTTATAATATTCCTGACATCAAAGTGAAGAAGAAATAGCCCTGTTAGATTTCAGAAAAATGTATGAAATGCTTGTGAATCTGGTATCTTATTTCCTCCACCTGCAGCTCTTAGTGTGCAGCTGGCTTAGTGAGCCAGTCCCAAATACTCAACAATCTTTGCATCTTTTCATGGTCACATAATTGTTTAATCAGCTAATATATATCCTATGTTTGTTTTAACAATTCATACATTTTTCTGAAATCTTATAGGGCCATTTCTTCTTCACTCTTTACTTTGATGTCAGGAATATTATTTATTTTACATCGGCACTGACCTACTGGGCAAACTATGGGCAAACTATGCAGCACCCATGACATTGAAGGATCTGTTTCTTTTTTAATAGTCATGTATCTACTGTTATAAGCGGCCGATACCGATTAAATGCAATTAGCTCGTATCAGCCGATAATATCGGCTGGCCGATAAATCGGCCAGGCTCTAATTGTTAATTCTTAATGTTTTGTAATTGTATGTAGGTAGGAAAGTACGAAGGTAGAAGTACGAAAAAGGTGTCTATTTTTTTTGTAAAGTTAGTTTTATTATTTCAGAAATTCCACTGACAAGAAGAAATAGGCGGCCTGACATAAAGAATACAAATGCTTTTAAGACGAATTATGTGTTTGACAAATGTCTTACCGATGATACAGTATTTTGAATTTGCTTTAGTCTAGAATTTTTTTGTGTTTTCTCTACTTGACTTTCATTTTTTATTTACTGTGTACATGTTACCCTGATATTGACAGTTGTGTGCATACTGTTATATGTGTTCTCTAAAATAAAATTAAAAAAAACTTACAATTGAGCTATAAATATTTACTCCGAAGCACTGATCCTTCTCTTTGGTACTATACCACATAGGACATGTACATAGGGCGTACTGTGTGGTAAATCTATGGTATAGTGCCATAGGACATGTACTGTGTGCTAAATCTACGGCACAGTACCACAGCTTCTGTGATACATTATCACAGAATTTCCTTTACCTGTGGTTCTGTAAGGTCATACCATATGAATACCATAGGAACATTTTCTAGTACCACAGGATTTTATGTAAGGGTTTTGTTTCGGATTATGCTCGCTCATGAGTTCAAGTGAGCACGAGTACAAGCACAAGCCTGGTAGCAATCTTAAAACCGCACTGCTAGTAGCCGTTGGAAACTCCATAATGTTCCTTTAAGGAGATAAACAAAAAATACAGTGTGTGGTCATCATCATCCAGCATTGTCATTTTACACTTTTCTTGATTGCTTAAACACATTTCTTGAAATGATGCTTCTTTCTTTCGAAACTCTAAACACAAATCTACAGCTTTTCATCTCATTCCCCAAACATCCTATTTTCAGGTACCTACACTCAAAACCATTCAATCTTACTGAAAAAAACAACTTTGCCCTCAGAGATGACACACAAGCAACACAGAAACACACACTACAACACAGTCTCACACTGGTGAGATAAATACAAAACAATACTACAAAAACAATACTACAACTAAGTAATGTTGCTTGTGGTTCTCCCCCTCAAAAACCTTTTCACACGATGAACACAAAAGAAATAAATGTAACCATGTGCACATTTGCACATTTTTTATTCCTTAGTGTGCTGTACAGTACAGTACACCAGACGACTAATTATTCTGACTCAGCATCCTGTCTTTGGTCTGGGACAGGCCAGAGATTCTTGTTCTCCACCTCCTTCTTCACCTATTCCTCCTCCCTCCTCCTTCTCCACCCTCCTCCTCTTCCCTCCTGCTCTGCCTCCTCCTACTCCTCATCTTCCTCCTATCCCATCTCCTCCTCCAACTCCTACTGTTCCTCTTCCTTCACCTCTTACTCCTCTCCCTACTGCATTTCGTTCTCCTCCTCTTCTTCCTCTTCATCCTCTCTGGTGTCCTACACGTCTTCCTTCAGATTTCAGATCCATTGTTCCGAAACTAATTGAACTGACTCTGGACCTTTTATTTTATGTATCTGTATCTATTTAAGATTCTGATTGGTGTGTTATCAATTTTGACTGTTTGTGTTTCCACCAACTGTAGTTGCATGCTAATTGAGCTCCAGCTGTGCTAATTGAGTGAACAATATTGTCAGTGCCTTCTCAATGACCACATGGTGTAGGCAATGACAAATGAAGGGATTTTGTGTTTAAGCAATGGAGAAAAACTGTAATTATAACATTTACAATACAGCCTGAGTGTCATATTATTATGAAGGTTTTATACATGATCTTTCGATAATTATGAAATTCTTGTATGTTGTAAATGTTGCTTTCTTTTGTTTCTGTAGCTCTATTCTGTGATTACTACAATGATGACAGAGAGTGTGAATGGCACTATGAGTCTTGTGGAAAACCATGCATGAAGACATGCAGGAATCCCTCAGGAATCTGCTACAATAAAATTCCACCATTAGAAGGTATAAATGACATGATGTGATTGTGTATGTATGTTGTAGATCATAATTATATAGGGAGAGCTGACCATGCATGCTCTTTTCTAGTAAAGCAATTGTGCTTACTGTGGTGACACTTTTCACCACTCAGAGATTGTCATGTGGTTTACTGTCCATTTGTATCTATTCTATGCTAGTTTAGCAATTTACAGTAACTTTTTTACTTTAAGGCTGCTATCCAAGATGCCCACCTGAACGATCTTATTTGGAAGAAGCTACGATGAAATGTGTGTCAAAGGATGAATGTGGCTGCTATGATGAGGAAGGGAACCATTATAAAGAAGGGGATGTCATCATCCCTCCAAAGGAAAACTGTCAAAAATGGTAGGATATTTTTAGATCTTATTAATGCTGTAGTTGATGCTTTATATTGGTTTTACAAACAATGATATAATAATGAAATGATGTATGCTAAAATCATACAATCATGTTGTTTAGCTTTATTATAAAATGAAACTATTGGAGAATTATCAATCCTCATACAGAATATACTGTAAATACATACATATACAGTAAATTAAATAAGGTAATTGTGAAAAAGAGACAGTTCATGAATCCTGCTGCACTGTCACAGTTTGGGAACCCTGTGGATGAATGCATGAACATAGGCCTACAAGTTGAATTCAAGTTTGTAGACATATTGTATATTTAAGTCACCATGTCTTCCATGCCACGTAACCCTGAGCTAATCGCCAAAATTTGTTGTGAATACAGACTTCAAACGATGATACCTATAGTCAGTGTCCTGGATACCGGTGTTTTAGATGGAAACACAGGGGCAGACCAGCAGGAATAGACAGTCCTCAGGGAGTTATTAGTATAGAGTGGTTTTAAATAGGGCCCGAGCATGAAACATGCAAGGACCCTATTTAAATTATAAGGATTATTCTTTCTTTCTCCCAAATGAATCACACTTTTGAGAGCCTAAATGACCTCGAAAACTCACCAAACTTTGCACACATGTCAGGCGTGGCAAAAAATTACATATTTTAAGGGTCTCGCACATGAGCGTGGCAAAATGGCTCCATAGCACCACCTAGCCCCCTCCCAACGTTCAATCTACATGCATCAAATTTTGTGGAGACTTGTATATTATCAAGACACACAAAAAAGCCTCCACAACCCATAACCTATACTCAACAGGAAGTCAGCCGTTTTGAATTGAAAGTGTGATTTTAACTTATTTTTCACAATTTACACGATGCGTAATTCCTCTTACAGAATTAATCCGATCGACTTCAAATCTCTGCTGTGCCTTCTAAAGACATTGACGATGAAAAATTGTGCTATCTGCGAGTTTTTGTCAATAGGCATGTCCGTGACATGGCGTCCAAAATTGATGATTCGCCATGAAACAGGAAGCTGTACATGCTCACCAAATTTCACACATTTGATAAGGGTCAAACCCTCAACACATCTACAGGTCAAAATTCACTCAATCTCATAGCACCACTTGCTGGCATAAGGAATTGTCCCTTCAACAACAAAGCCCCCGCGCACTGAATCACCAACATGCACAAAACTTTTGTGGTATATGTATCATCCCAAGACGCATAAAAAAGCCTCTTGGAGCCATACCTGAAAACAGACAGGAAGCCTGCCATTTTCATTTGAATGTGTAATTACTGCCCATTTATGGCCTTCTACAAGGCCCGTACTTTTACAACAATTACGTCCTATTGAATTAATCCAAAGACTTAGTACAAGTACAATACAAAGGATAACATATCTCTGGCTTGGAAAGGCCAATCAACAAAAAACTTGACGACCTTATCTGCCCTGCCACCCTGAGGGGCTGTACAAAATTTGGTGCAGTTAGCCGCTAGTTGGCGCTACCCGAAAAAAATCCCATTGACTTACATTCATTTTATATCGCCATAACCACAAGGCCGATTGACACCAAATTTGGGTCAATTCTTCACCATGGGGCCCTGATGATACCTGAAAAAATTCCTGCAATTCGGCCAAAAGGTGGCGCTACAATCGAAGTTCAAATGTGACAATCCTATTCATTTCAATGGGATTTTCAACCAAAGGACATTTTGCCAAATAACTAAGGCCTACTACATTGCACATTTATATAAATCGGGAGAACTGGAAAACCTATTTTAATTAACTCCTCCGAATCGATCGCCATGAAACTTGGCACGGATAATCTCTGCAACTAGCTCTACAAAGTTTGTAGAGGGAATTTTGATAGGACAAAAAATGTTGCAATTATACGCTAACAAATGTTTGCGAAAAACGCTACTAAAAGGAAGTGAGGTCATATCTTCGGATTGGAATGGCCGATCAACACCAAATTTGGACCATACATTTGGGATGCCCCCTGAGGGCCTCTGCAAAATTTGGTGCGACTCGCCCCTAGGCGGCGCTCTTTAATCCTGAAAATTTGTTCCTCTATAACCACAAGTCATATTGACGTGAAACCAGTAACAAATTGTTCAGCATGGTCCCCTGATGCCAGGCACCAAAGGGGAACCTAATGTGCCCATAGGTGGCGCTGCTATTACAGATTAAAGACAAAAAAAATTATCCCATTGACTTACATTCATTTTACATCTCCAGAACCACAAGTCCGATTGACACCAAATTTGGGCCATTTGTTCCCCATGGGCCCCTGATGACACCTGAAAAATGTGGTGCAGTTCGGACAAAAGGTGGCACTATAATCAAAGCTCAAATTTGGACGGACAATCCCATTCATTTCAATGGGATTTTGCAGTTTTTTGCTTCATAACTATGCGCCACTACATCGCACATTCATAAACCTTATGTCTACATGTTTGGGGGATGCTGGCGATTCCCATGATATATGACACACCTCTGTACAATGATGTTTTCATTTTGCAAAATCGCCAAAACTGGAAATCTTATTTTATTTATTAACTCCTCCGAAGCCGCAACTCCGATCGCCACAAAACTCTGCACGTACCATCTCTGGACCGAGCCGAAGAAAGTCTGTAGAGGGAATTTTGATCCAACAAAAATCGGACGAATTACAAGCTAACAAAGATTTGCGCAAAGGCTAAAAACAGGATGCCATTTCAGATCTTAACTTTGCAACGTCCGATCTACACCAACCTCGGGAAACTTATCTTCCACACACTCCCGATGGTCTTTTCGAAATTTGGTGTCAATCGGCCTCTAGGTGCCGCTGTTACTTGGAAATAAAATAACACTCCCATAGACATACATTCATTTCAATTCTCCGTTATTGCAAGCCCCTTTGTTTTACAACTATGGTCATTTCTTCTCCACGGGCCTCGCTTTGGGCCCGTGATTATGGCACAATTTTCATGGCGGGCCCGTGCCAACTCACGCGCCCTCCGCAGGGCGAGGGGGGCGACTGGCGCCCGGGGGCTTGGACCCCGTTTACAACTGCTTGCAGTCCTAGTTGATATGTAAATTTTCATGGTGCTTTGGAACTGTTTTAACATGGGGTCTTTAACATACCTTTTGTTTTACACTGCAGTAGAAACTGTGCATTTTGTAATTGATAAGACATCTTTGATATGCTCATAATCAAAGAGATTTCTGTTGTGCTTTTGAATAAAATGTATGTGTAACTGTCTGTTGATAATAAGCAGATTCACTCCAGAGATTGCAGATGGAACAGATATGTGGTGCCTATCACTAGTGTACTATTAAGGACTACTAGCTATCATGGATGACAGAGGCTGCTATGAATCATCCTTATCACATATTTCACTGAATTTGAAGTTCACTACTGGAATTGGATAACGCCTTTCCTCCCACTGGGACTTAAACTTAAAGTTCCCAAGATACCAAACCGACACAGTCAAAGAAATTATCTCAGTGCACCCCAGGAATACACCAGTCCCCTGGTTCTATGCTGTGTTTTACGCCATGTGCAAACGCTGAATTAATTCCCTATATGTATATACATTGTGTTTAAAATGTTTTATTTCATTTACCTATTTAGCTATTGTTCTTCAACAACGGTGGAGTGCAGCTACGATGTCCAAGGTGAATATGATTATAACTATTACTGTGACTGATTATATAAATATTAATAATTAAAAAGACAATAGTAAGAACCTTGTGAAATAAAATAGATTAATATCATTCTTATATACTTATTCATTTTGCAGCTTGCCGTTGTTTTTACAATGGACGTATATACAACATTTGGGATATAATTTATGAAACGCATGATGGAGATGGAACTTGTTTCGATGCTATTTGTGGAGAAAATGGAACTATTGCCAGAAACATGGTGCAATGCCCCGAAACACCAACACCAACACCGACAACCTTTAATTTTACAACTACTGGTGAGAATAATACTCTCTAAAAAGGCACAGTATAGGTGTGTATTTTGATCCTTTTAAAGATGATTGATGATGTGGTATTTTTTTTAAACAATACCAGGAACACCGACAACTACAACCCCAGTCACAGAAATGCCCACCACTATCACCCCATCAACACCAATAATCTCCACTACAACCCCAGTCACTGAAACACCCGCCACTATCACCCCATCAACTACAACGGCCTCCACTACAACGCCAGTCACAGAAACGCCCACCACTACCACCCCATCAACAACAACCTCCACTACAACGCCAGTCACAGAAACGCCCACCACTATCACCCCATCAACAGCAACAACATCCACTACAACCCCATTCATAGAAACACCAACCACAATCCCCCCATCAACAACAACCTCCACTACAACACCAGTCACTGAAACACCCGCCACTATCACCCCATCAACTACAACGGCCTCCACTACAACCACAGTTACAGAAACACCCACCACTATCACCCCATCAACAGCAACGACCTCAACTACAACCCCAGTCACAGAAACACCAACCACTATCACCCCATCAACAACAACAACCTCTACTACAACCCCAGTGACAGAAACGCCAACCACAATCCCCCCATCAACAACAACAACCTCCACTACAATCCCAGTCACAGAAACACCAACCACTACCACCCCATCAACTACAACGGCCTCCACTACAACCCCAGTGACAGAAACGCCCATTCCTGACTGCTGTCAGTGGTCAAACTGGGTGGACAATCAATACCCTAACTCTGACCCAGATGGTGGAGATTATGAAACCATTGAAAACATTACTTCTCCAGATTTGAGTGTGTGCAGAAAATCTTTGGAAATACAATGTAGAGCACCAGAATGGATAGATATACCTTGGAATGAACTAGGACAAAACATAACATGTGACTCAGAAGTTGGACTTATCTGTCATAACAAAGACCAAAATCCATTTCCAAAGTGTTATAACTATGAAATAAGAGTGAAATGTTGTAATTGTGTATCAACAACCCCAATGACAACGCCAGTCACAGAAACGCCCACCTCTATCACCCCATCAACTACAACGGCCTCCACTACAACCACAGTGACACAAACTCCCACCACTATCACCCCATCAACTACAACCTCTACTACAACCCCAGTCACAGAAACGCCCACCACTATCACCCCATCAACAACAACTTCCACTACAACTCCAGTCACAGAAACACCAACCACTATCACCCCATCAACTACAACGACCTCCACTACAACCACAGTTACAGAAACACCCACCACTATCACCCCATCAACAGCAACGACCTCAACTACAACCCCAGTCACAGAAACACCAACCACTATCACCCCATCAACAACAACAACCTCCACTACAACCCCAGTGACAGAAACGCCCACCACTATCACCCCGTCAACAACAACAACCTCCAAAACAACCCCAGTCACAGAAACGCCCACCACTATCACCCCATCATCAACAACAACGACCTCCACTACAACGCCAGTCACAGAAACGCCCACCACTATCACCCCATCAACAACAACAACCTCAACTACAACACCAGTCACAGAAACGCCCACCACTATCACCCCATCAACAACAACAACCTCAACTACAACACCAGTCACAGAAACGCCCACCACTATCACCCCATCAACAGTAACGACCTTCACAACAACTCCAGTCACAGAAACACCCACAACTATCACCTCATCAACAACAGCGACCTTCACTACAACCCCAGTCACAGAAACGCCCACCTCTATCACCCCATCAACAACAACGACCTCCACTACAACCCCAGTGACAGAAACTCCCACCACTATCACTCCGTCAACAACAACAACCCCAGTCACAGAAACGCCAACAACTATCACCCCATCAACAACAACCTCAACTACAACGCCAGTCACAGAAACGCCCACCACTATCACCCCATCAACAACAACCTCAACTACAACGCCAGTCACAGAAACGCCCACCACTATCACCCCATCAACAGTAACAACCTCCACAACAACCCCAGTCACAGAAACGCCCACAACTGTCACCCCATCAACAACAACAACCTTCACTACAACCCCAGTCACAGAAACGCCCACCACTATCACCCCATCATCAACTACAACGACCTCCACTACAACCACAGTTACAGAAACACCCACCACTATCACCCCATCAACAGCAACGACCTCAACTACAACCCCAGTCACAGAAACACCAACCACTATCACCCCATCAACAACAACAACCTCTACTACAACCCCAGTGACAGAAACGCCAACCACAATCCCCCCATCAACAACAACAACCTCCACTACAACCCCAGTCACAGAAACACCAACCACTACCACCCCATCAACTACAACGGCCTCCACTACAACCCCAGTGACAGAAACGCCCATTCCTGACTGCTGTCAGTGGTCAAACTGGGTGGACAATCAATACCCTAACTCTGACCCAGATGGTGGAGATTATGAAACCATTGAAAACATTACTTCTCCAGATTTGAGTGTGTGCAGAAAATCTTTGGAAATACAATGTAGAGCACCAGAATGGATAGATATACCTTGGAATGAACTAGGACAAAACATAACATGTGACTCAGAAGTTGGACTTATCTGTCATAACAAAGACCAAAATCCATTTCCAAAGTGTTATAACTATGAAATAAGAGTGAAATGTTGTAATTGTGTATCAACAACCCCAATGACGCCAGTCACAGAAACGCCCACCACTATCACCCCATCAACAACAACTTCCACTACAACTCCAGTCACAGAAACACCAACCACTATCACCCCATCAACTACAACGACCTCCACTACAACCACAGTTACAGAAACACCCACCACTATCACCCCATCAACAGCAACGACCTCAACTACAACCCCAGTCACAGAAACACCAACCACTATCACCCCATCAACAACAACAACCTCCACTACAACCACAGTGACAGAAACGCCCACCACTATCACCCCTTCAACAACAACAACCTCCACAACAACCCCAGTCACAGAAACGCCCACCACTATCACCCCATCATCAACAACAACGACCTCCACTACAACGCCAGTCACAGAAACGCCCACCACTATCACCCCATCAACAACAACAACCTCAACTACAACGCCAGTCACAGAAACGCCCACCACTATCACCCCATCAACAGCAACAACCTCAACTACAACGCCAGTCACAGAAACGCCCACAACTATCACCTCATCAACAACAGCGACCTTCACTACAACCCCAGTCACAGAAACGCCCACCTCTATCACCCCATCAACAGTAACGACCTTCACAACAACTCCAGTCACAGAAACACCCACAACTATCACCTCATCAACAACAGCGACCTTCACTACAACCCCAGTCACAGAAACTCCCACCACTATCACTCCGTCAACAACAACAACCCCAGTCACAGAAACGCCCACCACTATCACCCCATCAACAACAACCTCAACTACAACGCCAGTCACAGAAACGCCCACCACTATCACCCCATCAACAGTAACAACCTCCACAACAACCCCAGTCACAGAAACGCCCACAACTGTCACCCCATCAACAACAACAACCTTTTCTACAACCCCAGTCACAGAAACGCCCACAACTGTCACCCCATCAACAACAACAACCTTCACTACAACCCCAGTCACAGAAACGCCCACCACTATCACCCCATCATCAACTACAACGACCTCCACTACAACCCCAGTCACAGAAACACCAACCACTATCACCCCATCAACAACAACAACCTCTACTACAACCCCAGAGACAGAAACGCCCACCACTATCACCCCGTCAACAACAACCTCCACAACAACCCCAGTCACAGAAACGCCAACAACTATCACCCCATCAACAACAACAACCTTCACTACAACCCCAGTCACAGAAACGCCCACCACTATCACCCCATCATCAACAACAACGACATCCACTACAACGCCAGTCACAGAAACACCAACCACTATCACCCCATCAACAACAACAACCTCCACTACAACCCCAGTCACAGAAACCCCAACCACTATCACCCCATCAACACCATCCTCCACTACAACACCAGTCACAGAAACGCCCACTACTATCACACCATCAACAGCAACAACAACCTCCACTACAACCCCAGTGACAGAAACGCCCAGTCCTGACTGCTGTCAGTGGTCAAACTGGGTGGACAATCAATACCCTAACTCTGACCCAGATGGTGGAGATTATGAAACCATTGAAAACATTACTTCTCCAGATTTGAGTGTGTGCAGAAAATCTTTGGAAATACAATGTAGAGCACCAGAATGGATAGATATACCTTGGAATGAACTAGGACAAAACATAACATGTGACTCAGAAGTTGGACTTATCTGTCATAACAAAGACCAAAATCCATTTCCAAAGTGTTATAACTATGAAATAAGAGTGAAATGTTGTAATTGTGTATCAACAACCCCAATGACAACGCCAGTCACAGAAACGCCCACCACTATCACCCCATCAACAACAACTTCCACTACAACTCCAGTCACAGAAACACCAACCACTATCACCCCATCAACTACTAGCGACCTCCACTACAACCACAGTTACAGAAACACCCACCACTATCACCCCATCAACAGCAACGACCTCAACTACAACCCCAGTCACAGAAACACCAACCACTATCACCCCATCAACAACAACAACCTCCACTACAACCCCAGTGACAGAAACGCCCACCACTATCACCCCATCAACAACAACAACCTCAACTACAACGCCAGTCACAGAAACGCCCACCACTATCACCCCATCAACAGCAACGACCTCCACAACAACCCCAGTCACAGAAACACCCACAACTATCACCTCATCAACAACAGCGACCTTCACTACAACCCCAGTCACAGAAACGCCCACCTCTATCACCCCATCAACAACAACGACCTCCACTACAACCCCAGTCACAGAAACGCCAACAACTATCACCCCATCAACAACAACAACCTTCACTACAACCCCAGTCACAGAAACGCCCACCACTATCACCCCATCATCAACAACAACGACATCCACTACAACGCCAGTCACAGAAACACCAACCACTATCACCCCATCAACAACAACAACCTCCACTACAACCCCAGTCACAGAAACACCCACAACTATCACCTCATCAACAACAGCGACCTTCACTACAACCCCAGTCACAGAAACGCCCACCTCTATCACCCCATCAACAACAACGACCTCCACTACAACCCCAGTCACAGAAACGCCCACAACTGTCACCCCATCAACAACAACAACCTTCACTACAACCCCAGTCACAGAAACACCCACAACTATCACCTCATCAACAACAGCGACCTTCACTACAACCCCAGTCACAGAAACGCCCACCTCTATCACCCCATCAACAACAACGACCTCCACTACAACCCCAGTGACAGAAACTCCCACCACTATCACTCCGTCAACAACAACAACCCCAGTCACAGAAACGCCAACAACTATCACCCCATCAACAACAACCTCAACTACAACGCCAGTCACAGAAACGCCCACCACTATCACCCCATCAACAACAACCTCAACTACAACGCCAGTCACAGAAACGCCCACCACTATCACCCCATCAACAGTAACAACCTCCACAACAACCCCAATCACAGAAACGCCCACCACTATCACCCCATCATCAACTACAACGACCTCCACTACAACCACAGTTACAGAAACACCCACCACTATCACCCCATCAACAGCAACGACCTCAACTACAACCCCAGTCACAGAAACACCAACCACTATCACCCCATCAACAACAACAACCTCCACTACAACCCCAGTGACAGAAACGCCCACCACTATCACCCCGTCAACAACAACAACCTCCACAACAACCCCAGTCACAGAAACGCCAACAACTATTACCCCATCAACAACAACAACCTTCACTACAACCCCAGTCACAGAAACGCCCACCACTATCACCCCATCATCAACAACAACGACCTCCACTACAACGCCAGTCACAGAAACGCCCACCACTATCACCCCATCAACAACAACAACCTCAACTACAACGCCAGTCACAGAAACGCCCACCACTATCACCCCATCAACAGTAACGACCTCCACAAAAACTCCAGTCACAGAAACACCCACAACTATCACCTCATCAACAACAGCGACCTTCACTACAACCCCAGTCACAGAAACGCCCACCTCTATCACCCCATCAACAACAACGACCTCCACTACAACCCCAGTGACAGAAACTCCCACCACTATCACCCCGTCAACAACAATAACCTCAACTACAACGCCAGTCACAGAAACGCCCACCACTATCACCCCATCAACAACAACCTCAACTACAACGCCAGTCACAGAAACGCCCACCACTATCACCCCATCAACAGTAACGACCTCCACAACAACCCCAGTCACAGAAACGCCCACAACTGTCACCCCATCAACTACAACAACCTTCACTACAACCCCAGTCACAGAAACGCCCACCACTATCACCCCATCATCAACAACAACAACCTCCACTACAACCCCAGTCACAGAAACGCCCACCACTATCACCCCATCAACAACAACCTCTACTACAACCCCGGTGACAGAAACGCCCACCACTATCACCCCATCAACAATAACAACCTTTACTTCAACGCCAGTCACAGAAACGCCCACCACTATCACCCCATCAACAGTAACGACCTCCACAACAACACCAGTCACAGAAACACCCACAACTATCACTTCATCAACAACAGCGTCCTTCACTACAACCCCAGTCACAGAAACGCCCACCTCTATCACCCCATCAACAACAACGACCTCCACTACAACCCCAGTGACAGAAACTCCCACCACTATCACCCCGTCAACAGCAACAACATCCACTACAACCCCATTCATAGAAACACCAACCACAATACCCCCATCAACAACAACAACCTCCACTACAACGCCAGTCACAGAAACACCAACCACTATCACCCCATCAACTACAACGGCCTCCACTACAACCCCAGTGACAGAAACGCCAACAACTGTCACCCCATCAACAACAACAACCTTCACTACAACCCCAGCCACAGAAACGCCCACCACTATCACCCCATCATCAACAACCGTGACTACAACTCCAGTGACAGAAATACCAACCAATATCACCCCATCAACAAAAACGACATCCACTACAACGCCACTCACAGAAACACCAACCACTATCACCCCATCAACAACAACAACCTCCACTACAACTCCAGTCACAGAAACATCTACCACTATCACACCATCAACAACAACAACTTCCACTACAACGCCAGTCACAGAAATATCTACCACTATCACACCATCAACAACAACAACTTCCACTACAACGCCAGTCACAGAAACTCCCACCACTATCACTCCATCAACAACAACGACATCCACTACAACGCCACTCACAGAAGCACCAACCACTATCACCCCATCAACCACTACAATCACAGGTCCAGTAACAGGTCCACCTGTTCATACATATACACCTGGACAGCAAAATTCAAATACCACACATCAACCCAGCACCAAACCGCCCACAACCAACAGCACAACTTCATGTTCCTGCAAGTACATGGATCAAATTTTCTTCCCTGGTAAGCAATGGGCAATTGTCATTATTGACAATTATTGACTTATTCTTACAGTGTAACCTTGCACATCTGATCACAACAGTTCCCCTAAACTGAAAGGTGTTAGTTAAATTATGTTTGCATTCAGATCTATTAGCAAAATCCGCATTCTGAAATGACCTGTATGGCTTCTTCAAACAATTGGCTGATTCTTTTTCTATGTACTTGTGACTCCAACTGGTTGGTCATGGCGCCTGCAAAGCTCTGGGACTAAGAGACTAATTTAGCAATTAGAACCATATTTATCTAGAAATTATTTATCATTTAGAACAATAAAGTGGTCAGAGTTATATTCACAAAGGATGCATTATAA
>JALXJV020000008.1:15812908-15851065 GCA_024633595.2 Lepomis macrochirus | reverse complement strand
GGAAGGATTGATTAATAAACGGTAACACTTTATTTTAAGGTGCTTGTAATAAGCAGTAATTAACACTTAATAAGCAGTAATTAAAAAATAATAAAACACTTCTTATAAGATCTTATAAGATGCTTATAAGATGCTTATAAACACAAATAAGTGTTAACTAAAGCACAATTAACCAATTTAGAATTGCTTATAAGACACTTATAAGCTCTTATTAGAAACTTGTTGATGGTTTATATACCTTTAATTAACAGTAATAAGTAATAATTAGACTTTATAAGTGTTGGTTATTGAGAAAGTAACAGAGTTACTTCCTTGTATGACACTTATAGTGAACTTATTAAAAAATCTCAATCTTAAAAGGCAGCTTATAAAATACATCTTTATTAACATTGATAAGCCTTTATAAGCATTTTCTCAAAATATGAATGAACACAATTCTTATTAGCATCGGTATGAGCACTTACAAGAAACTTAACAAGTTAAGATGTAAACATTAATGACTGAGTAAATTATGTAATGTAATGTGATATTAACAATATATTTTTTAAGTTTATATCTTTACATGAATATATCTAGTTTTGAATAAATATGCATTTGTGACATTTTTTCTTTACAAAATGTATTAAGTAATCACAGCCAATCTTCTTAGGTACACACACACACACACACACACACACACACCCCAAACTGTGCGGGAGGAGCCTGGAGGAGCTCTGTGGACTGCTACTTCCCTTCCTGTTCTGTTGGTCTGGGAACCTCTTGCATTTCAAACGAGGGACATGTGGATCGAATTTAAGGTAAGAAAACACTTCGCAAAGTGGTTAGCTACGTTACGACAGTCTTTACAGTCTTTTAATTGCTCAAAAATGAGGCTTTATATGTAATTTGGAGATAACGTTACAGTGGATTTATTCTGGAAGCCGGAGTAATGTAACTAAGCTACTGTTACTTCTGTACCATGTGAAGCTTAAGCTGGTAACGTTAGGTGGCTTTAGTTTCTTCATGTGTAATTGAAACTCTGCCAGTGCATATACAATAGTTCGTTCTAGTGTAAAGTTAGTTTGAAGTTAACGTTAGCATGCAGCTGTAAAATAAGGCACGTAGTGTAAGCTAACATTAGCATGCAGCTATACAATAAGACCTTCAGTTTACATCCATAACATGTGCTTGTTTTCCCACTGACTTGCTCAAATAATTATTCTTAGTGTCTGACATAACATTATGGAAAGGATCTCTGCAGACGTCGATCTTTTGTTTAAGAGTAAGATCCTTTTTGTTTAAACATGAAACATCACTGAAATCGCCAAACCCACCAGACTCTATTCAAATTTAATGTAATTTTATCAACATAAGACACACTTTATTTAAAGTCGACAGAAACAAGATAAAACCTTCACAAACCATCTTAGTGTTCTTTCCATTGTTCCAGCAACCACAACTCCTAAATTCACCCATTTACATGTAATAATAATGCTGGCATTATACATGCTAAAAGTATTGATTATTAAATAGAGTCTGGTGTGTTTGGCGATGGTGATTTGGAGATGTTTCTGGTTAAACGAAAATAATTCTAATCTTTACCAAAAATGTCTCTCTCTATAAGGACTCTTTCTATGATATTGTCAGACAGCTAAAATAACAATCTGAACCTGTCATTGGCAGAAACAGCACATTTAGTGGATGGTAAATAATACATATACACACACATATATTATTAAAAACGAAGTACTGTATAAAAATAAATAAAATAAGAAATGTACAGAAGTATATAGGGTAGCTGTATTAGGAATGCAAATTACAATGTGATGTGCAATCTGTGCATATTGAGTGTGTGAATGTACAATTTACAATCATATTAATTAGCTTATGGGCCAGGCAAAAAGTTGTTTTCATTTCAGATGGGAGAGTTCTACTTGTTCACAAAGCAAATTGATAGATCTACCAAAAACTAAGTAAAAAATATATATATAGATTGGAAGGGAGGAGCTGTTGGGAAGGAATTTGATGAGATCCTTCACATCATAAATGAGGTGTTCACTTTTAACATTGTTAGTTTAATGTTGTAGCATTCTGATATCTGTACTGTAAGATAATCTCTATTCCATATATTTGTTGGACAGCAGTACGAAGTCCTGAAGAGAAGCTGTGATCAGAGGCCTCATTCTCTACCTTGATGATAAGATAGAGGACTTAATTAAGGACTACCAGGTAAAGAAAAGTTTTTTTTCTGACCTCTCACCTTTTTATTAATGCACACTGCAGGAATCGCAAATTTATTTCTTAATTTATAGATACATGACTCTCTCCACATAAATATTTTTCAATTCACAGAAGATAATTATTGTTACTGGTATATTTCACAGGTTTGTGATGACAACAATGCTTCAGCCATCCAAGAGGCCCTGCCTTCATTTGCACTCTACATAGGAGGATTGAGGACTGAAAACACACTTGTAATGAAAAAAATCTGTTGTCATACAAAATGTTGTTTAGAGTTAAAGAAAAGTTGAAGAAAATGTATTTGTAATTGCACTTTTATTTTATTTGTGTGTTTGAGTGGAACTTTAATATACTCTTCTTTTGGTTAGTTGAAAGTTATGAAATGTAAAAAAAATGTTAGAGTATGATTTTGTGCTTCATGACTAACTGTAACTTTTTAAATATTTTTCCACATCCTTGTGGTATTAGTTATTTTTATAAACATCTACTCATCTTAATAAGACACTGTTCCCACTTTATTTTAGGTACCTGCAAAGGTGCATTGTTAATGGTTAATAAGTGCATAATAAAGGAGATATTAATTTAAATAAGACACTGTTCCCACTTTATTTTAGGTACCTGCAAAGGAGCATTGTTAATGGTTAATAAGTGCATAATAAAGGAGTTATTAATCTAAATAAGACACTATTCTCACTTTATTTTAGGTACCTGCAAAGGTGCATTGTTAATGGTTAATAAGTGCATAATAAAGGATAGATTAGCCTTTGTAAGGCAGTAATATAAACCTCTTACAGTCTAATTACTGTCATTAAACATCCTATTAACATTGATAAGTGGTCTATAAGCTGTTAACAAGTTTCTATTAAGTGTTCACAAATATCTTACAAGCAATAATAAACGTGTTTTAGGACATTACCAACACTCATTAAGTCTAATTAATGTTAGTAAACATCTTATTAATGTTCATGAGGTATATATAATTTGTTAACACGTTTCTAATAAGAGGCTATAATTGTCTTATAAGCATTAATAAATGTGTTAATTATGCTTTAAGTAACACTTATATTGACTTATTTATGTTTATAAGTATCCTATACAGTCTTATTAGTGTCTTATTAACTGTTAATTACTGCCTATTACAAGCACCTTAAAATAAAGGGTTACCGGTTTGGTATATTTCAGAGGAATGAGAAATTTATGTCAAAATTAATGTCAAGCTTACTTGGTGAAAGTGTTGCAGGATCCTTCACAATAGGTCATATTTACTTCCTGGTATGACTGACAGTTCCCGAACATAATCTGAGTTTCCATGGATTGTAATTTACAGGCCTTCTCCCTCTCCACACCTTTTCAAGAGACACACAGTTTATTTTATTGTTTTCATTTAAGTGCCTTCTATCTAAAAGAAAAGAAAATTTCATACTCACAAATTTTACAACAGCCATTTGCTGCAGTCTGAATTGTGTCCTAAGGACAAAAATAAACAACATTTCAACTATTTTTGAAAAGGATGATATTGTTTGCTTTCAGAAAATGATTTGGTATACCATCAACAGTATTTATTAAGTCAATGGTGAATAACTTATTGAAAGTGATACTTACAGGTTGGCAGTTGCTCTGCTCAAACGGTGGGCAGACAATGTGTGATCTGGTCATTGTTAAAGTCTCACCACTCTTAACACAGGTGTAGTGCTCACACTTATTCTCAGGTGGTGACCAGATTTGTCCTTGCTGGAAAGCAGTGAAATGGAAGTACAGACAAACAAACACACACAAGGCAGAATACACACAGACGTCAAAAACCTGAGGTACTTTAATCTATTAAACATGAACATGTGGAGTTGTAGCCAACAGAGATGATCCAACTTACCATCAAGAGTTGCTTGGTACCATTAAAGTTGACAACACATTGTGTCTGTACACACTTTCCACAGCATTTGTCCGAATCAGTTCGCACATATTCATATCCCTGAAAGAAAGGGAGAAGAAATGAATTGCCAAGTCCAATTTTACAAATTCACCCTCCCAGTAAACATATGCTGAGAGAAACAAACAATGTGTATATGGGAATAATGCGAACTTGCTCACCTTTTCACAATTTTTATCACATTGCTGAAACTCACAAACTATTTTGAATAGTTTAGAACTTGGGTCCACCTGACTGGTACAGGTGCAACTCTGACATGTAGGACCAGGAACGGAAGAACCAGGCTAGCAAATGCAAAGAGGAAATTTTCATGTTTGTATTTTAGCCATTCAGAAGGGCAGCGGCAGTCATAAAATCATAAAATGAATGTGTTGATTTTCTCAATACAATCCATTTTCTTGTTTACCTGGTATTCACTTCCTTCATGGACACAAACTCCTTTAGGCACTAGAAAATATTAAGACAATGGAAACTGTGTTAAAAGTGTCTCCATTGTCAATAGGTGTTTTACAACTTTAAATTGTGAATAAATGAGCTCACCATATGTATGTTCTGGACAGCATTTCCCTACAGGAACACTGACAACTGAAGTAAATCCAACCTGACAGTTCATGCTGGTGACAGGGCAAGTGTTGCTGTGACATTCTGTGGAGATGATTAAACAGTAATTATTCAGAGCAATCTTCAAGAATCACCATCAGTAGTAATTTGAAAATTTTAACACTCAAATGTGCATTGAGGCTATTTGTCTTACGGCAAACATAGGTAGAACAGCAGGGGTCTGTGGGATCTGGTTGTTGGACAATGACGAACCCTGGATCAGTGCAGTTTATTAGTGGTAGTGGTGGGCACACCTTAGGCTTGCAAGACACAGTCTTGGTGGACTCCTCACAGATGCAGGTTTGGCATTTGTACCCAAACATCTCATTCAACTGAAGAAAAAACAGAGTAGAGACATCAGTGTCTCTTGCAAGTAACACAACAATGGTTAGGATTTTAACTGAACATGAGAAGAAGACTTGTCTGACCTTACGAGGAATGCCATCAGGATCAAGACATCCTGTTGGAAAATAGTTATTAGCAATTCAGGGCTTCAGGTCTGACATTATGTTGACCAATCTACTGTCTGATTGATGTGGTGCACTCTCTCTACAAATGCCACCATAACTTCAGTGGCCTAGTCAAAGTGAAGATTTTCACTGACTGATAACAGCTGGTTGTTAAGCCATCAGAGTGATGAAACTAGTCTGTTTAAGTGGGTATTTTCTATACGTAATACCAAAATTGGTTATGATGAAGGCTCACTTTCTCTGAGAGAAAAAACAACACACACACTGAGCTCCTCTCTCCTCTTCTTTCTCTCCCTCTGTATGCAACCTCATCCCATTAATGCCTGTTACTACCTCGACTTCTTCCCTTTCCTGTAATCTTGTGCTTTCTCGTCCCTCTCCTCTCTCCTCCTATCACTTTCTGTAGGTTTTTCTGGCTCTGGAGCTGTGGGGTCTGGATCTGTGATTGCGACTCACCTGCTGACCACGAGTTCCTGCTCGACACCCTCTGCTACAATTATTGTTAGTAGTCCGATTGTAATTATTGTTAAAATGATTAACACTATGATTATTATCATTAACACTTCTATAAATATCTGTACCATTATTCATTCAGTCTATAGCAACATTACCTTTACTGTCTGTACCTCTGTGTGTATATTGTGTAGGCTACCTCCCGCCACTCTCTCTCTCCTTCCATCTCTGTTCTTCTCTTGCCCCCTCTCTCTCTCCCTCTCTCACCCCCAACCGGTCGAGGCAGATGGCCTGAGCACCCACCCCGAGCCATGGTTCTGCTCAAGATTTCTGCCTCTTAAAAGGAAGTTTTTTCCTTGCCTCTGTCGCCTAGAGGCGAATTGAAGTGAAGTGAACACACAAATATTGACAAAACCACAGTATTGCTGACATTGTTTTGTAGAATTTGTTGGGTTTTACAGGTTATTAAATCCAAGCTGCAATACATTGTATTTATATTGAACTTAAAAAAACACACTTACCACAATTTTCAACACATATGTCAGAGTATTTGCTGAAGAGTTTCATTCCATCAGGACAAAAGCAGCCCTCAGTAGTGATGTTCTTGGTGAGTTTGTCAGAACTGGAATATGTAGTCACCAAGAAAAAATATAATAAAGAGTAAAACAGTAAAAACAAACTTAAAATCTAGTGGCAACATGACAGACCAATATTATGCAAATAAGGAAGGAAGCTAAGAAGACAAATCTATAAAATGTGTTTTAAGGCATGATGTCAAAGCTGAGAAAAACCCAACAGACTGAAAACTAACTGGAAGACAATACTGAGGCAAAAGATGCTCAAAACTGTCATGATGTAAGAAGAGGATATGGTCAGAAGCCTGGCTGCAGAGTTCTACATAATATGAAGCTGAGCCACAACTGAAACATTAGGGCGAGGGTGGTGATGGAACAGTGGGTAAGACACCTGCCTTTGGTGTGAGAGATCCGAGTTTGAATCCACTGTGAAACACCAATGTGTCCCTGAGCAAGACACTAAACCCCTAGTTGCTCCAGAGGCGTGCAACCTCTGACATATATAGCAGTTGTAAGTTGCTTTGGATTGTTCATTGTAAATGTAAAGATTAGCGTTAGAGCAAATAAAGCTTAAAAATAATCCAGACGTCAATTTCTGTCCTTTTCCTACTGATTTGATTGGTTGGTTAAAAAGTGCGATACAGAGCTGTAGAGCAACATGGAATATTGGGACCATTTACATTAATTAATTCATTTAGCTGACGCTTATATCCAAAGTGACTTGCAATTGCTATATATGTCAGAGGTCGCATGCCTCTGGAGCAACTAGGGGTTAAGTGTCTGGCTCAGGGACACATTGCTGTCTCACTGTGCTATCACCCCACCAAGAATGAATCTGAATACAGAGGGGCTCAGGGCCAATGATTAGCAGCAGAATTTATCACAGCGCACCCTGACCTGAATTCAGAGCTGCTCTGGCTGCAAGAGTAGAGTCTTATAGCCAGAGTCAACTCCATAGGTCTTGGCGTGCTCTATCTCTGAACTTTTCAAGTCGTATTTTTGGCTGAAACTTTTGCTACCTGCCTGCCATCCTAACTTGCATCACCACAGACCTGCCAGCCTGTTCAATGTACATTGCCCTTACTGGATTCAAGCCTTACTTACTAGCTACCCTGTCTGGCCTGCCTTGCCTTTTTGCCTGACTCCACTCATCTGCCTGCTACCATTTTCTGAGACTTCATTTGTAATGAATTATATTAACCATACCTGCTCCGTTTCGTGTCTGCTTCTGGGATCCTACCCAGTTTTTGACAGAATTAATTAAATTGGTATCTGCACAATATCACCTAATTGCCAAATAAATAGTAAGAACAAAACTGGTCCCAGAACTGATTTTTGAGGTATACAGCATGTCATCTCTAAAGAAGGAGTAGTGAATGCATTAATTAAAAGACACAATTTTCTGTTTGATGGATATAAAGAGTGTCAGGTTTAGACACCTAAAATATCAAACAAGGAAGAAAGACAAGAGAGTTAATAGCTTTTTACTCGCGACCAGTCCAGAGCTATTATGGAAATACTCACTAACTATTTTAGCTTGTTCACTAGCATAGCATGATCAATAGTGTTGAACGTAGCACTTATGTCAAACAGCATCAATACAGAGCCATTATGAAGTCCTTAGTTAACCTTAGATGAGCTGTTTCAAGGTTGTAGCTTGTGTGTTTGGTGCGTTTTAAGGGTAATTCTGAGATTGTCCTGAAGTTTTAAACCTGACACATAAAGGTCAGGTCCTATTAGCACTGACTGAATAAATTTGATTTTTAAATTGGGACACATGTGGAACAAAGAAAAAAGTTAAAACTAAACTATTACACTGTTATTCTTCAATAATAAGTATAATATTATCCAGTATGATATGTATGTATGATATGAACACAAAACAACTTACTAGGCTTCCTTTTAATTAAAACTTACTTTTCTTCACAGGTTGGCTGTTGTGCAGGACCACATGGCTTGTAAACTTTGCTTGATGGGCAGGCCATGGCTGTTAGCAAAGAAAATATCTCAGAACAGTTGTTAGAATGTTACATGTATATGGCTTACAAACTGTATATGATAAAATAAAGTAAACTAACCTTTGTGATATGTACTGAAAGGAAAGAAAAATAATGTAAAACTAGAACTGCAAGCAGTTGTAAACGGGGTCCATGCCCCCCTGCGCCAGTCGCCCTGCGGAGGACGCGCGAGTCAGCCCCGGCCCGCCATGATTAACAGTCCCCTAATCTTGGGCCCCTAACCCCTATACAATAGGAGAATCAGTGACACGAGTTGTAAATGAAAGTGGTTTGCGGTTATGGAGATCTAAAATGAATGTAAGTCAATGGCAGTATTATTTCATTTCCAAGTAATAGCATCACCTAGAGTCCAATTGACACCAAATTTCACAGAGCGCTTCGGTAAGTCGTGTCGCATAAGGTCCCCAAGTTTGGTTTTAATTGGCCTTTCTAAGCCTGAGATATGTTATCCTGTTTTTAGCGTTTTTGCAAAGATTAGTTAGGTTGTAATTTGGCCGTTTTTTGTTGGATCAAAATTCCCTCTACAAACTTTCTTCAGCTCGGTCCAGAGATGATCTGTGACACATTTCATGTACATCGGACTTGCGGCTTCGGAGGAGTTAATTAAAATAGGTTTTCCAGTTTTTGCGATTTCCCGAAATGAAAACGTCATCGCAGAGAGGCGTGTTCTACACCATAGGAATCGGCAGTATCCCCCAAAGACGTAGAAATATGATTTATGAATGTGCGATGTAGTGGGCCGTAGTTTGGTTGAAAAACCCATTGAAATGAATGGGTTATTTGACCTTCGATTATAGCGCCATCTTTAGGCCGAACTGCACCAAATTTTTCAGGTGTCATCAGGGGCCCATAGGGAACAAATCTTCCAAATTTGGTTTGAATCGGACCTGTGCTTATGGAGATATAAAATGAATGTAAGTCAATGGGATTATTGAGAACATTTTTAATTTGCAATAACAGCGCCACCTATGGGCACATTAAGGTCAACTTTGGTGATTGGAGGCAGGGGAGCATGCTGAACAATTTGGCACAAATTTCATGTCAATGTGACTTGTGGTTAAATAGGAACTAATTTTTTGGGTTAACCAGCACCACCTAGGGTCAAGTTGCACCAAAGTTTGCACAGGCCCTCGGGGAGGCGTCCCAAATTATTGGTCAAAAATTGGTGTCGTTCGGCCTTTGCAAAGCGAAGATATGACATCATTATCTAATGTTAGCATTTTTTGCAAACATTTCTTAGCGTATAACTGTGACAATTTTTGTCTTATCAAAATTCCCTCTTCAAACATTGTAGAGCTTTGACCAAAGATTATCTGTGCCAAGTTTCGTGGCGATCGGACTTGCGGCTTCGGAGGAGTTAATTAAAATAGGTGTTTCAGTTTTCGTAATGTAGCGGAAAAAAAAGTCTAGGCGGAAATGGGCGTGGCCTATACCAAGAGATTCAGCTGGATATCCGCCTTGCCTATAGCGCTCCCTAGAGGTAGAAGTGTGCGGATTTTTGTGCCTGAGGTACGTACAGTGAAGTGGACCTACCCTGTGAGTTTCGCGTCTATAACATTTACCGTCTAGGCTGCAGTAGTGGAATTGGTGGCGGAGGAATAAAAATAATAAAAATGAGAACGATTACAATAGGGTTCCCTGCACCATTGGTACTGGGAACCGCGATGCCTTACAATCGCAGGTTCCCAGCCCACTCGGGCTTGGAACCCTAATAATGAGTGGTTGCTTACCACATAGTGTGGTGTGATTCCTCCAATGAATGCAAACCCCAGCCTTAGCACAGACAGCAGCATAAGTCTGCAAACTTGAGCACTCCACATTTGGGTTGGAAACATGGCAGCTATCAAAAACACAGCCTCGGTAGAAATTGTCAGGAGAGACAAAGCGATGACACTCTGCAAAGACCCTGTGAAAAAATAAACATAAAACAAATATTTTAAATTTTGTTGGGTTTTAAAACACAACACAACATTGTCATTTCATTTATTTTAATTGCTTATGTTAAAGTTATGGGGATACATGTGAACTACTAGAATCAATTAGAGAATGTCTACCTGCTCTTCAGCAGTTCACACATAGAGTCTGGCCGGCTCGGGCATGGACTGGGTGAGGTACTGGGTACAGGTGGGCAGTTGGGTTGAGAAATGTTTATTGCAACCCAATAGTCGGCCATCACTGCACAACTTTCCACTAGCCTGCCTCCAGGCAACATGCAGTCATCAGCCGGGTTGTTATTGCATGTTCCTGACAGTAGAATCACAAGACGGTTATTATTACAGTGTAAACTCAAGCAAATTATTTAATATAGCAACTGGAGAGAGAGATGTTCTTACCACAATGTCCCTGTGTGTTTCTGCCAAACAACTCAAAGGGAAGGGAGACACTAAAGCCAGTTAATCCAAAAAGAATGACCACTTTTTTCTTAGGGATCTCTAACACCAGGTTAATGCCAGAATTTGAGATTTCAACTTGATCACTTTCCACTTGTTGTGAATAAGGTAGTTTCAGAGGTTCTTCATCTTTGAGCACCTACAGGGAAAATAGAAATATAACAATATAACAATACAATAGTTTAAAACATTTTATCTCACAAAAACTTTCCATGAAAATGTGGCCAATACATTGACAGTAATAAAATACTCTAGTTTATTAAGTATTTTAAAAACATGTACTAAGATTTTCACCCCATCCACCTCAACCCCATCTTGTTTTACCTCCAAATTTGGTTTTCCAATGACGTTATGATTCTTCAGTTTGAAAAAATGTGATCCATAAAATACAATTATAGATCGAGGACAAGAAACATTGTCAGTGAGAGCACAAAAGACATTGTCAATATAAATCTTCAAGTTATGTTTTGGTGAAATTTCTTCCATCAAGACATAAGTACAGTTTCCTTGATAAGTGTAGTAAAGTCCATCGAATGTGATGTAATGAGGATCTCCCCAGCCTTCACATACACCTGTACACAAACAAAAACCTGTAAGTCATACAAGTCAGTGATTATACGTTGTGAAGCATTCTTTTAAATACAAAAAAAACTTACAGTCACAAACGTATTGTTGGCAGCAGTGGTACTCATCGTACACAAGAACTGGTTCAATTCCATTGGCACAAGTGATCTTGTTCATGGGTGGACATTCAAGAGAAAATGTGACAATCCTGTTGTTCCCAATGCATGTGGCCATGATGCAGTCAGAAAGATGAAATGTCTCATTTTGCTGATGTAAAGAGAAAAATGGGAGAAATGTTTTTTGTACAATACACTACCTGCTATATGTATGACAGCTCATCCAATCCAATCCAACATTATTTATAAATCACACTTAAAAACAACCACATTGACCAAAGTGCGGCGCATTGAAATTCATCAATAAATTAATTAATAAAAAAAACAATACGGCCCTAAAAGAGTAAGATACAACTCTCAAACTGGGTTAAAGGCCAAGAACTAAAGGTAAGTTTTTAGTCATGATTTAAAAATTGGAAAGTTGGTGGCTAGCCTGACATGAAAGAGTCAATTCATACCATAGTCTCAGGGCAACAAGTGAGAAAGCTCAATCCCCCCTGTTCTTTTTACTTTCTAATATTTTGCTTTATAATCGGCAACCACACTGCCCAGCTGGCTGGTCGGCTGTAGGTGAAAGCTGTCTGTATATCATACTAGACCTAGACCATAGACCATATTGAGGAGGAATACAAGTGGTCCCTCCCAACTTGGACTGATCCTCGTTTTTGCTGAAATATGATTGGCTCAACTCCAAGAGGGAGTTTACCTTCCATCTGGGACAAGATTAATGTCTAAACTTTGCACAGGCAAGGACAGGTGCACGATTAGTAATCCATTTATCATATACTGAAATTATTCATAGATGTATTTATATGTAGGCATGTATATATGCTGTATATATATTTATAATTTATACATATTATAAACAGTTTGCAATGTGTTATATCACACAAAGACAACATCACTGAAGTAAGCTTCCGATTTGGCAGTTAAATGTTAAGTGTGTAAGTTTTAGTGACATGTAGTGGTGAGGGTTGCGAATTGCAACTACTTGCTCACTCACCGCTAAACTCAGAACGAGTTCTTAAATATTGGACTTTAGCGAACCTGGAACCTTCTCGGAGTTATTAGTTGGAGGAGCCGCAGATCTGTACGGGATATACTGGAGACGTTGAAGAGGGAAGCTTGCCAGCGCACTAGTTAAACTGAGACAATGAGGTTTTCACAACACGTTCCCTTCTATCCACCTGGGGAATGTCCGCTCTCTGGCCAACAAAATGGATGAACTGCTACTCCTCAACAGAACTAACTTGGACTTCTGCAGATCTGCCGCCATCTGTTTTACAGAATCCTGGATCACCGAGCACATCCCGGACAGCACACTTCACCTACTGGGATTTAATCTCTTACTCAGCATTTTAAGTGTTCCACCAGGGACACTAACATACTGGACCACTGCTACACAACATTAAAGGACGCTTATCGGTCTTTTCCACATGCAGCCTTGGGACTCTCTGATCACTGGTTCATCTTATCCCAACTTACAGGCATAAATTGAAATCTGCTCTTGTAAAGAGTATGAAAAGATGGACCGAGTCAAAGCTGGATTTACAAGCTTGCTTTGACTGTACTGACTGGAGTTTGAAGCTGCAGCCACAGACCTGGACAACTAACTGACACTGTGACATCTTACATCAGTTTTTGTGAGGACATGTGTGTGCTGACTAAAATCTTCCGCACATACAACAACCAAAAACCTTGGTTTACAGTGAAACTCAGACAGCTTCGACAGACCAAAGAGGAGGCCTTCAGAAGTGGGAAGAGAGTCCTGTATAAGCAGGCCAGGAACACACAGACTAAAGAGGTCAAAGCAGCTAAGAGAGATAAGCCAGAAAACAGCTTCACAGCCAGCGACTCTGCGTCCGTGTGGAAGAGCATGCGGACATTCACTAAACCAAGGTGACACCCCACACTGCTGGTACTCAACGACTGGCTGACGAGCTGAATGGTTTTTACTGTAGGTTTGAGAAGCCCACACCTCTCCCCCACTCCTACTTCAACTTCAAACAGTCACCTTACCCCACTGCCACATTGTCACCCCCCCTCTCTGTCACCATCCTGCCTGAAAATCTGTGCAGACATGCTGGCCCCCATCTTCACACAGATCTTCAACAGATCGCTGGAGCTGTGTCAAGTTCCCTCCTGCTTCAAATGCTTCACAATCATCCTGGTCCCCCCCAAAACCTCCAACTCTGGATTAAATGACTGTCATGAAGTCTTTTGAAAGACTGTTGTTGGCACATCTGAAGGACATTGCAGGTCCTTTTCTGGACCCCTGCAGTTTGCCTACAGGGCTAAAAAAAAGGGCAGCACAGTGCTCCAGTGGATAGCACTGAGGCTTCACAGCAAGAAGGTCGCAGGCCTGGTCGTACCGGCCTTTCTATGTGGAGTTTGCATGTTCTCCCCTTGTCTGTGTGGGTTTCCTCCGGGTGCTCTGGTTTCCCCCACCATCAAAAACATATTAGGTTCTCCAGTCAGTGACATTGACTACACACTGATATAGATCTGGGCCCGTATTTGTAAAAAGAATCTTAAGGCTAAGAGTAGCTCCTAGTGACCTATTTCTAAGAAAATTCTTAGAAAAGTGGGCGTTTACTCTTAAAATTAAAGAAAAAATCCTAGTAAAGAAAAAAGTAATTCATAAAGCATCTTAACCCTTAAAAGAGCTCTTAAGCTCAGAATTGTTAGGAGCACGTACGAGGACTTTTCAGAGGCTTAAGAGTTTTTTTAGTAGAGGAGAAAATGGCAGAAAGACGAAGAGGGAGAAGAAATGTGTTGCAGACAACGGATGACAGTGAGTTAATCAGACGCTATAGATTAGATTGTGCAGGGATCGTGTTTGTGACTGATCTTATTAGATACACGCTAACATCTCCGACACAGTGTGTGTGTGAGCAGAGAACGGTCAAATAGGAAATATTACGCATGTAATTTCCAAAGTAAAGGCTTAGAATATAACCTACACTAGAATGACTCTTTTTCTCCTTCTTGGACAACCAACCATTCACAGTCTTCAAAAGATTGTGTCATACATAGCAACTGGGTCAACCCCACCTCTTCACTAAGATAAAAGTTTTTGTCTTTTCCTTGCTCAGAGTTGCACTCAGATCAGTCCTGAATAGCTCTTAAGCTAAGACTCCTAGGTAAAAGTTTTTTAGCTAAGATAAGAGTTTTCTGAGAGGACTCTTAGATTCTTTATGAATACGGGCCCTGGAGTTGGTCCACACAGCAGCTGCCTACTGCTCCCTTGAGGGATGGGTTAAATGCAGAGAATGACTTTCGCAACATGTATGTGTATGTGACAATAAAAGTATCTTCTTCTCTAACAGGTCAGGTCAATGTTTTACAAATCTGAAAGTATGTTTTAAAGACACTTTAGCCTTTGTGGCACAATCTTGTCCAGATCTGATAGCACTAGGCACAGTGGTTTCTGATCTAAACCTGGTCTAATGTAGTCTACATGTGAAAGATAAATATATATCAGCCTTTATAGTACACATGACATGTTGGTAGTTAGAAGCATACTGTGACTGAAGTGTTTCAGCTCAGGTCTGTCTGATTAGTATTCTTCTATATTCTTGTTCAGTGCAGTGAGGACTTGCTTATGCAAACTGAGGAGGCAGATGTCATCCAAAAGAATCTTGAAGGCATTTCAGCATATTCTGATTTGCTTTACATAACACAAACACTATTAGTATTACAACATATAACTGTTAATCTTTCTCAGTGTGCCCAAAGGGCACTCGCATACAAGACCGCTCCCTTTCAAATTCCATAGTTGAATTTCAGCCCCAGTACATCTCAAAATCAGTACTGGAGAAAAAGGCTTTAATTTCGTATGAAGCCTAAGTTGAACGAAACAAGCTTTCACAACACACGACACAATTCCCCAGTTTAAAATCAGTCTATTTTGTTGCCAAGATTTACTACAACAGACATAAGAAAGGGTTGCAAAAGGCCCAGGTCCATTTGAGTGGAACTAGACGCACCACTGGGTCTAAATATCATGACCTCTCTCTGGTCCTTTAAACTTGATGAACATGATTCTATGTGTATCTATGTGATTGATATGTCAGTCACTTACCATTTTTTTCCAGGGAAGGCAATCATAAGAAGGAGTAGAATGTGGAGTGGATGTAGATTCACTTGGTGTAGATGTGGTTGTCCTAGTAGTAAGTGTCGTTGATCTGCTGATTGGGGTAGTATTAGGTACAGATTGGACAGTTGTAGATCCTGTGGTTGGCCTTTCAGTTATAGTAGATATAGTCGTAGGTTGACCAGGTGTTGTAGATCTTGTGGTTGTAGTTGGCACCTCAGTTGTAGTAGTAGTTGCAGTTGGTGTTGTTGTAGACCTTGTGGTTGTAGTTGGTGCTTCAGTTGTAGTCGTAGATTCAATTGGTGTTGTTGTGTATTCTGTGGTTGTAGTTGGTACTTCAGTTGTAGTAGGTTCAGTTGGTGTTGTTGTAGACCTTGTGGTTGTAGTTGGTGCTCCAGTTGTAGTAGTAGGTTCAGTTGGTGTTGTTGTATATTCTGTGGTTGTAGTTGGTGCTTCAGTTGTAGTCGTAGATTCAATTGGTGATGTTGTAGTTGTGGGACATGAACCATTTACATCTATCATTATACAACATTGCACTCTGATGCTGTAGTTAAAGCACTTTCGTGGAGGCCTTTTCTGGTCCTGTTGTCTGCATGTTAAACCATTTTTCACATCACAAGTAACAATTTGGCCAGTTTTACTCACAAAGTCATTGAAGTCCATTGTAGGGTCATCGGTAAATCTACATTCAATGCTGCTTGGATCTTGACATACCAGTTTACCGCTTTTTTTGATGTTCTCATATGTTTCCAAGTCACTGTGGTCATTTTTTGGATCATACACATCATACCACTCTGACCACTCACATCTCTTCATTTTAGTATTACAGGGAGCAGGAGTGGTTGTTGAGAGAGTTGTAGTTATTGTGATTGGTGTTGTTGTAGATTCTGTGGTTGTAGTTGGTACTTCAGTTGTAGTAGTAGGTTCAGTTGGTGTTGTTGTATATTCTGTGGTTGCAGTAGTCGTAGGTTGACCAGGTGTTGTAGATCTTGTGGTTGTAGTTGGCACCTCAGCTGTAGTAGTAGTTGCAGTTGGTGTTGTTGTAGACCTTGTGGTTGTAGTTGGTGCTTCAGTTGTAGTCGTAGATTCAATTGGTGTTGTTGTGTATTCTGTGGTTGTAGTTGGTACTTCAGTTGTAGTAGGTGCAGTAGGTGTTGTTGTAGACCTTGTGGTTGTAGTTGGTGCTTCAGTTGTAGTTGTAGGTTCAGTTGGTGGTGTTGTAGATTCTGTGGTTGTAGATTCTATGGTTGCGGTAGTCGTAGGTTGACTAGATGTTGTAGATCTTGTTGTTGTAGTTGGCACCTCAGTTGTAGTAGTAGTTGCAGTTGGTGTTGTTGTAGACCTTGTGGTTGTAGTTGGTACTTCAGTTGTAGTAGGTTCAGTAGGTGGTGTTGTAGATCTTGTGGTTGTAGTTGGCACCTCAGTTGTAGTAGTAGTTGCAGTTGGTGTTGTAGACCTTGTGGTTGTAGTTGGTGCTTCAGTTGTAGTCGTAGGTTCAGTTGGTGTTGTTGTAGACTTTGTGGTTGTAGTTGGTGCTCCAGTTGTAGTAGTAGGTTCAGTTGGTGTTGTTGTATATTCTGTGGTTGTAGTTGGTGCTTCAGTTGTAGTCGTAGATTCAATTGGTGATGTTGTAGTTGTGGGACATGAACCATTTACATCTATCATTATACAACATTGCACTCTGATGCTGTAGTTAAAGCACTTTCGTGGAGGCCTTTTCTGGTCCTGTTGTTTACATGTTAAACCATTTTTCACATCACAAGTAACAATTTGGCCAGTTTTACTCACAAAGTCATTGAAGTCCATTGTAGGGTCATCGGTAAATCTACATTCAATGCTGCTCGGATCTTGACATACCAGTTTACCACTTTTTTTGATGTTCTCATATGTTTCCAAGTCACTGTGGTCATTTTTTGGATCATACACATCATACCACTCTGACCACTCACATCTCTTCATTTTAGTATTACAGGGAGCAGGAGTGGTTGTTGAGAGAGTTGTAGTTATTGTGATTGGTGTTGTTGTAGATTCTGTGGTTGTAGTTGGTACTTCAGTTGTAGTCGTAGATTCTGTGGTTGTAGTTGGTACTTCAGTTGTAGTAGGTTCAGTAGGTGTTGTTGTAGACCTTGTGGTTGTAGTTGGTGCTTCAGTTGTAGTAGTAGGTTCAGTTGGTGTTGTTGTATATTCTGTGGTTGTAGTTGGTACTTCAGTTGTAGTCGTAGATTCTGTGGTTGTAGTTGGTACTTCAGTTGTAGTAGGTTCAGTAGGTGGTGTTGTAGACCTTGTGGTTGTAGTTGGTGCTTCAGTTGTAGTAAGTTCAGTAGGTGTTGTTTTAGACATTGTGGTTGTAGTTGGTGCTTCAGTTGTAGTCGTAGGTTCAGTTGGTGTTGTTGTAGATTCTGTGGTTGCTGTAGTCGTAGGTTGACCAGGTGTTGTAGATCTTGTGGTTGTAGTTGGCACCTCAGTTGTAGTAGTAGTTGCAGTTGGTGTTGTAGACCTTGTGGTTGTAGTTGGTGCTTCAGTTGTAGTCGTAGGTTCAGTTGGTGTTGTTGTAGACTTTGTGGTTGTAGTTGGTGCTCCAGTTGTAGTAGTAGGTTCAGTTGGTGTTGTTGTATATTCTGTGGTTGTAGTTGGTGCTTCAGTTGTAGTCGTAGATTCAATTGGTGATGTTGTAGTTGTGGGACATGAACCATTTACATCTATCATTATACAACATTGCACTCTGATGCTGTAGTTAAAGCACTTTCGTGGAGGCCTTTTCTGGTCCTGTTGTTTACATGTTAAACCATTTTCACATCACAAGTAACAATTTGGCCAGTTTTACTCACAAAGTCATTGAAGTCCATTGTAGGGTCATCGGTAAATCTACATTCAATGCTGCTCGGATCTTGACATACCAGTTTACCACTTTTTTTGATGTTCTCATATGTTTCCAAGTCACTGTGGTCATTTTTTGGATCATACACATCATACCACTCTGACCACTCACATCTCTTCATTTTAGTATTACAGGGAGCAGGAGTGGTTGTTGAGAGAGTTGTAGTTATTGTGATTGGTGGTGTTGTAGATTCTGTGGTTGTAGTTGGTACTTCAGTTGTAGTCGTAGATTCTGTGGTTGTAGTTGGTACTTCAGTTGTAGTAGGTTCAGTAGGTGTTGTTGTAGACCTTGTGGTTGTAGTTGGTGCTTCAGTTGTAGTAGTAGGTTCAGTTGGTGTTGTTGTATATTCTGTGGTTGTAGTTGGTACTTCAGTTGTAGTCGTAGATTCTGTGGTTGTAGTTGGTACTTCAGTTGTAGTAGGTTCAGTAGGTGGTGTTGTAGACCTTGTGGTTGTAGTTGGCACCTCAGTTGTAGTAGTAGTTGCAGTTGGTGTTGTAGACCTTGTGGTTGTAGTTGGTGCTTCAGTTGTAGTCGTAGGTTCAGTTGGTGTTGTTGTAGACTTTGTGGTTGTAGTTGGTGCTCCAGTTGTAGTAGTAGGTTCAGTTGGTGTTGTTGTATATTCTGTGGTTGTAGTTGGTGCTTCAGTTGTAGTCGTAGATTCAATTGGTGATGTTGTAGTTGTGGGACATGAACCATTTACATCTATCATTATACAACATTGCACTCTGATGCTGTAGTTAAAGCACTTTCGTGGAGGCCTTTTCTGGTCCTGTTGTTTGCATGTTAAACCATTTTCACATCACAAGTAACAATTTGGCCAGTTTTACTCACAAAGTCATTGAAGTCCATTGTAGGGTCATCGGTAAATCTACATTCAATGCTGCTCGGATCTTGACATACCAGTTTACCACTTTTTTTGATGTTCTCATATGTTTCCAAGTCACTGTGGTCATTTTTTGGATCATACACATCATACCACTCTGACCACTCACATCTCTTCATTTTAGTATTACAGGAGCAGGAGTGGTTGTTGAGAGAGTTGTAGTTATTGTGATTGGTGTTGTTGTAGATTCTGTGGTTGTAGTTGGTACTTCAGTTGTAGTCGTAGATTCTGTGGTTGTAGTTGGTACTTCAGTTGTAGTAGGTTCAGTAGGTGTTGTTGTAGACCTTGTGGTTGTAGTTGGTGCTTCAGTTGTAGTCGTAGGTTCAGTTGGTGTTGTTGTATATTCTGTGGTTGTAGTTGGTACTTCAGTTGTAGTCGTAGATTCTGTGGTTGTAGTTGGTACTTCAGTTGTAGTAGGTTCAGTAGGTGGTGTTGTAGATCTTGTGGTTGTAGTTGGCACCTCAGTTGTAGTAGTAGTTGCAGTTGGTGTTGTAGACCTTGTGGTTGTAGTTGGTGCTTCAGTTGTAGTCGTAGGTTCAGTTGGTGTTGTTGTAGACTTTGTGGTTGTAGTTGGTGCTCCAGTTGTAGTAGTAGGTTCAGTTGGTGTTGTTGTATATTCTGTGGTTGTAGTTGGTGCTTCAGTTGTAGTCGTAGATTCAATTGGTGATGTTGTGTATTCTGTGGTTGTAGTTGGTACTTCAGTTGTAGTAGGTTCAGTAGGTGTTGTTGCAGACCTTGTGGTTGTAGTTGGTGCTTCAGTTGTAGTTGTAGGTTCAGTTGGTGGTGTTGTAGATTCTATGGTTGCGGTAGTCGTAGGTTGACTAGATGTTGTAGATCTTGTTGTTGTAGTTGGCACCTCAGTTGTAGTAGTAGTTGCAGTTGGTGTTGTTGTAGACATTGTGGTTGTAGTTGGCGCTTCAGTTGTAGTCGTAGATTCAATTGGTGATGTTGTAGTTGTGGGACATGAACCATTTACATCTATCATTATACAACATTGCACTCTGATGCTGTAATTAAAGCACTTTCGTGGAGGCCTTTTCTGGTCCTGTTGTTTGCATGTTAAACCATTTTTCACATCACAAGTAACAATTTGGCCAGTTTTACTCACAAAGTCATTGAAGTCCATTGTAGGGTCATCGGTAAATCTACATTCAATGCTGCTCGGATCTTGACATACCAGTTTACCACTTTTTTTGATGTTCTCATATGTTTCCAAGTCACTGTGGTCATTTTTTGGATCATACACATCATACCACTCTGACCACTCACATCTCTTCATTTTAGTATTACAGGGAACAGGAGTGGTTGTTGAGAGAGTTGTAGTTATTGTGATTGGTGTTGTTGTAGATTCTGTGGTTGTAGTTGGTGCTTCAGTTGTAGTTGTAGGTTCAGTTGGTGGTGTTGTAGATTCTGTGGTTGTAGATTCTATGGTTGCGGTAGTCGTAGGTTGAGTAGGTGTTGTAGATCTTGTTGTTGTAGTTGGCACCTCAGTTGTAGTAGTAGTTGCAGTTGGTGTTGTTGTAGACCTTGTGGTTGTAGTTGGTGCTTCAGTTGTAGTAGTAGGTTCAATTGGTGTTGTTGTATATTCTGTGGTTGTAGTTGGTACTTCAGTTGTAGTAGGTTCAGTTGGTGTTGTTGTAGACCTTGTGGTTGTAGTTGGTGCTCCAGTTGTAGTAGTAGGTTCAGTTGGTGTTGTTGTATATTCTGTGGTTGTAGTTGGTGCTTCAGTTGTAGTCGTAGATTCAATTGGTGATGTTGTAGTTGTGGGACATGAACCATTTACATCTATCATTATACAACATTGCACTCTGATGCTGTAGTTAAAGCACTTTCGTGGAGGCCTTTTCTGGTCCTGTTGTTTACATGTTAAACCATTTTCACATCACAAGTAACAATTTGGCCAGTTTTACTCACAAAGTCATTGAAGTCCATTGTAGGGTCATCGGTAAATCTACATTCAATGCTGCTCGGATCTTGACATACCAGTTTACCACTTTTTTGATGTTCTCATATGTTTCCAAGTCACTGTGGTCATTTTTGGATCATACACATCATACCACTCTGACCACTCACATCTCTTCATTTTAGTATTACAGGGAGCAGGAGTGGTTGTTGAGAGAGTTGTAGTTATTGTGATTGGTGTTGTTGTAGATTCTGTGGTTGTAGTTGGTACTTCAGTTGTAGTCGTAGATTCTGTGGTTGTAGTTGGTACTTCAGTTGTAGTAGGTTCAGTAGGTGTTGTTGTAGACCTTGTGGTTGTAGTTGGTGCTTCAGTTGTAGTCGTAGATTCAATTGGTTTTGTTGTGTATTCTGTGGTTGTAGTTGGTACTTCAGTTGTAGTAGGTTCAGTAGGTGTTGTTGTAGACCTTGTGGTTGTAGTTGGTGCTTCAGTTGTAGTTGTAGGTTCAGTTGGTGGTGTTGTAGATTCTATGGTTGCGGTAGTCGTAGGTTGACTAGATGTTGTAGATCTTGTTGTTGTAGTTGGCACCTCAGTTGTAGTAGTAGTTGCAGTTGGTGTTGTTGTAGACATTGTGGTTGTAGTTGGCTTCAGTTGTAGTCGTAGATTCAATTGGTGATGTTGTAGTTGTGGGACATGAACCATTTACATCTATCATTATACAACATTGCACTCTGATGCTGTAATTAAAGCACTTTCGTGGAGGCCTTTTCTGGTCCTGTTGTTTGCATGTTAAACCATTTTTCACATCACAAGTAACAATTTGGCCAGTTTTACTCACAAAGTCATTGAAGTCCATTGTAGGGTCATCGGTAAATCTACATTCAATGTTGCTCGGATCTTGACATACCAGTTTACCACTTTTTTTGATGTTCTCATATGTTTCCAAGTCACTGTGGTCATTTTTTGGATCATACACATCATACCACTCTGACCACTCACATCTCTTCATTTTAGTATTACAGGGAGCAGGAGTGGTTGTTGAGAGAGTTGTAGTTATTGTGATTGGTGTTGTTGTAGATTCTGTGGTTGTAGTTGGTACTTCAGTTGTAGTAGGTGCAGTAGGTGTTGTTGTAGACCTTGTGGTTGTAGTTGGTGCTTCAGTTGTAGTAGTAGGTTCAGTTGGTGTTGTTGTATATTCTGTGGTTGTAGTTGGTACTTCAGTTGTAGTCGTAGATTCTGTGGTTGTAGTTGGTACTTCAGTTGTAGTAGGTTCAGTAGGTGTTGTTGTAGACCTTGTGGTTGTAGTTGGTGCTTCAGTTGTAGTCGTAGGTTCAGTTGGTGTTGTTGTAGATTCTGTGGTTGCTGTAGTCGTAGGTTGACCAGGTGTTGTAGATCTTGTGGTTGTAGTTGGCACCTCAGTTGTAGTAGTAGTTGCAGTTGGTGTTGTTGTAGACCTTGTGGTTGTAGTTGGTGCTTCAGTTGTAGTCGTAGGTTCAGTTGGTGTTGTTGTAGACTTTGTGGTTGTAGTTGGTGCTCCAGTTGTAGTAGTAGGTTCAGTTGGTGTTGTTGTATATTCTGTGGTTGTAGTTGGTGCTTCAGTTGTAGTCATAGATTCAATTGGTGTTGTTGTGTATTCTGTGGTTGTAGTTGGTACTTCAGTTGTAGTAGGTTCAGTAGGTGTTGTTGTAGACCTTGTGGTTGTAGTTGGTGCTTCAGTTGTAGTCGTAGGTTCAGTTGGTGTTGTTGTAGATTCTGTGGTTGCTGTAGTTGTAGGTTGACCAGGTGTTGTAGATCTTGTGGTTGTAGTTGGCACCTCAGTTGTAGTAGTAGTTGCAGTTGGTGTTGTTGTAGACCTTGTGGTTGTAGTCGGTGCTTCAGTTGTAGTCGTAGATTCAATTGGTGTTGTTGTGTATTCTGTGGTTGTAGTTGGTACTTCAGTTGTAGTAGGTTCAGTAGGTGTTGTTTTAGACCTTGTGGTTGTAGTTGGTGCTTCAGTTGTAGTTGTAGGTTCAGTTGGTGGTGTTGTAGATTCTATGGTTGCGGTAGTCGTAGGTTGACTAGATGTTGTAGATCTTGTTGTAGTTGGCACCTCAGTTGTAGTAGTAGTTGCAGTTGGTGTTGTTGTAGACATTGTGGTTGTAGTTGGCACTTCAGTTGTAGTCGTAGATTCAATTGGTGATGTTGTAGTTGTGGGACATGAACCATTTACATCTATCATTATACAACATTGCACTCTGATGCTGTAGTTAAAGCACTTTCGTGGAGGCCTTTTCTGGTCCTGTTGTTTGCATGTTAAACCATTTTTCACATCACAAGTAACAATTTGGCCAGTTTTACTCACAAAGTCATTGAAGTCCATTGTAGGGTCATCGGTAAATCTACATTCAATGCTGCTCGGATCTTGACATACCAGTTTACCACTTTTTTTTATGTTCTCATATGTTTCCAAGTCACTGTGGTCATTTTTTGGATCATACACATCATACCACTCTGACCACTCACATCTATTCATTTTAGTATTACAGGGGGCAGGAGTAGTTGTTGAGAGAGTTGTAGTTATTGTAATTGGTGTTGTTGTAGATTCTGTGGTTGTAGTTGGTACTTCAGTTGTAGTAGATTCAGTAGGTGTTGTTGTAGATCTTGTGGTTGTAGTTGGTGCTTCAGTTGAAGTAGTGGGTTCAGTTGGTGTTGTTGTATATTCTGTGGTTGTAGTTGGTACTTCAGTTGTAGTAGTAGGTTCAGTTGGTGTTGTTGTATATTCTGTGGTTGTAGTTGGTACTTCAGTTGTAGTAGGTTCAGTAGGTGTTGTTTTAGACCTTGTGGTAGTAGTTGGTGCTTCAGTTGTAGTTGTAGGTTCAGTTGGTGGTGTTGTAGATTCTGTGGTTGTAGATTCTATGGTTGCGGTAGTCGTAGGTTGACTAGGTGTTGTAGATCTTGTTGTTGTAGTTGGCACCTCAGTTGTAGTAGTAGTTGCAGTTGGTGTTGTTGTAGACCTTGTGGTTGTAGTTGGTGCTTCAGTTGTAGTAGTAGGTTCAATTGGTGTTGTTGTATATTCTGTGCTTGTAGTTGGTACTTCAGTTGTAGTAGGTTCAGTAGGTGGTGTTGTAGACCTTGTGGTTGTAGTTGGTGCTTCAGTTGTAGTCGTAGGTTCAGTTGGTGTTGTTGTAGATTCTGTGGTTGCTGTAGTCGTAGGTTGACCAGGTGTTGTAGATCTTGTGGTTGTAGTTGGCACCTCAGTTGTAGTAGTAGTTGCAGTTGGTCTTGTTGTAGACCTTGTGGTTGTAGTTGGTGCTTCAGTTGTAGTCGTAGATTCAATTGGTTTTGTTGTGTATTCTGTGGTTGTAGTTGGTGCTTGATTTGTAGTAGAATGTTCAGTAGTTGTAGTCCTTACAATTAAAGGACTGGGTGTGATGCAGATTTTAGTTTCAGATATCACTGTCTCATTTATGCATTTTGTAATGTTGCACATTCCCAAATCATCAGTGACTTTGTAAATAACTTGACCGTCCTTGTATCTAATTCCATTGTAAAAGCAACCAGTACATTGGACAACACATGTCTGGTTCTTCTCATCAAATATAGGCTTGTCTTTTGGGCATACAGGGTAACACCCTGCAAAAAACAGTATAAAAAGTCACACATTATTTTCTGATAGTAAAGGCATTGTTATTTCCTTTGTATTTTAATATCTGACACTCAAGCGGGACAGGGTGTCTATAAATATAGTTTCTTAATGTGTCATAAGTTAGTCAAACAGGATCAGTTCAACATCAGGAGATTATACGATTTTAATTAGCAAATTATTCAATGGTAAGGTGAGGCATTGTGAGTTAACCTCTTACCTTCCAGGGAAGAGGGTATAGGGTTGCCACAAATTCCTTCTGGATTCAAGCAGGTCTTGTAACAAGGTGTGTGGCAAGGGTTGTAGTGCCACTCACATTCACCTGGCCTGTTGTAGTAGTCACAAAAGACAGCTAGAATAAAAAATAAAATGGATGTTATGTTTTAAATAAAGGAATTGTTGATTACAAAATGTTGATTCATGTCTATGGAAGTGTCACTGAGAGCACAAACTTCAAAATCCATCTGCTATATTATTTTAGGTCTTAAGAATTATTTTATCTTTAGTTATTTCAAATGACATTCATAAAAACAACCTATTAACAACAAAATACAAAATTGCACTCACATATTGATCTAGACAAACCATTGCAGTGTCTTAAAATATACATTTTACAAAGCGAGGCAAAACAGGGCAGATTATAAGATATCATTTTTATAAAGGAAAGAACAGCAAGCCATTCTCATACATACATCACATGCTAACTCTAAAACCTGAGGTCATAAGGATTTGGGTATCTCTAAACATGGTCTTGAAAATGTCAGTTAAATCTGAGGGGAAAATAGTTTACTTACGACAGATTTCTGGAGTTCTCCATGCAACACAGACACTGGCCTCATTACAAGCTTGAGCATAAGATGCAACTGCTGTGCAGAAACACTCGCAGTCTCCTCCAGAGTCGCAGGCACACGAGTCTGTCACACAGTTTTCATAAAATGGATGTGGATCTACCTGTTCGGTTATCAAAATATTTGACAGATTTTAAAAAATCTCTTTGATGTTTTCAATCATATAACTTTATATTGTGAGAAATTTTAAAAGGAATTACCTTATTGTGGCAGTCTTTAAAAGTACCATCCTTTGCAATTATAATGTTGCACATCATTTTTGCCCATTGATGTCTAGTGGGTCTTGCTCCACAAGGGTCAACATTCATTTCCACATCTGGACAGCTGCTTGAGACTTTCCAGCTATTTGCAAACTCTAACGGATTGCTCACTGCCAGCTGACCTTGCGTGGTGAAGTCATTCTGTCCATCACCATCAAAATCTCCACACAGACCACATACCGCTCCCTGTATGGCCGAACAGAGTCAGTTACTCATTTTATAAGACAATATAACATAATAACAATATTCTATATCAATACAAGAAACAAGCATTTTTCATGCATCAATAAACCTGTATTATGTTGACAAGCACAATGTTCTATTGTATTTAAATCATATGTTGTAAATATTGGAATAAGTTTCTTAAGGACTTTTTCTGCAATATGTACATACTGTTTATCAATGCCATATGAATCTAACGATTTTTAAGTGAAGAAAATGATCAGTAAAGACAGATAAACAACAGATGAGAAAAAGATGGTCCATCATATCAAAACTCTAAGCTCTCACTCTAAGAAATTTCAGTCATCGTCACTGCAACAATGACTGTGACTCACTCTGTGGTGTGGTTCAAGGAGGATGCGAACAGTTGTTTTGCGATCCCACAACACTGTCAGACCAATGGCAGATTCTATAACCAGATACAACCCAACCCTCCTTATTTTGTACTGAATCTGAGGGCCATCTCCAAGGTCCTCTTCCTTATAGTCACCCTTTGATAGTTTGACCTCCATTCGCTGCAATGTTAAAGAGATTTTTGTTGCTTTCATTGTAATTTTAAAAACTGCAGCTTGATATATGACATCATTTATTAAATTGTGCTCAATATTTTATGTTGGTGTGTTGGTATTTTGTCTTACCCCCAATTGGATTCGGACATTTTTAGAGCATGTGGTGCCTGTAGTTCCACATGGTACATTTTCTGTGATAACACCAAAATTGCTCTGCACTGTTTTATTGCCACAGTTGTTCTTAAAAGAGAGATATTCATTCATCATTTTGCATGTCTGCTTCATAGTAGACATGAGACCATTGATCAAATCAAACTTCAGATTGGTCTTTACTAATCCAGAATACTAACATTGTTAAAGAAAAGCTTAAACATAAAATCATTGAAGATTTTGACATGCCTTATTTACCTTAACAGCAACCGAGTCACAATGTCCTTGAAACCCATATGATCGCTGATCAAATGTATTGTAGTGACCACTCCCATAAATAATACAAGTTCCTGGACACCTTTTCTCTGTGCAATCCCAGATTCCACTTTTGCAGGTACTAGATGGATCAGTAATGGTTAAAAATAGTAGTGATACAAATACTGCTATTATGAAAAACATGCAGACAAATATGATATTTGTTTACACTTCTACATTTGACGTGATTAAAAACAAGTTCATACCAAATGTTGCACTGGTTAGGGATTTGTGTTCCAGGGGCATAAAGATCCCCATCATGCTGACATGGACATTCATGGACTTTTACACAGGAGCCTTTTCCATCATCAATAAGGCCCCCTGGACACTGACAACCAGATGCACACTCTGGGGAGTCCTGGGGTAGATGGAGAGATCACAGTGATAGAAAACAAGAAAACATTACTACTACTGACAGCTCTTCCTCTAACTTTATTTAACTTTATTTATACTTTTCAAACCTGTTCACACTGCAGTTGTAGAATATGCTGTTTCTGTTTTCTGTTGTTTTTGTATCTTTTGTTTAGTTTGGACTTAAATCAGTTTAGTTAAGCCATATGTCAGTATGTCACAGCTCAATGACAAACAGTCATAGAATGCTACCTTATATGAAAGAACCACTTAATTCTCTCTCTCATATTGTGCTGCTTTCCATTTACCTCGGAAGTCGGAGGTTGGAGCTGGGAATGAAGTCACACCCGAGTTGACGGTGTTATAGTTACAACCTCGCTCAGCCAACTGTTTGTTTACAACTAGCCAGGTTAGCTATTGATACGCCGGTTGATTAAAAAAACGCATTATACAGTATTTACACACACTAAACACAGTAGCAACACGTCCACAGACAGCTGTTGGACATCACTATGTGTACGAACATTTATATGAGACACAAGTACACAGAAGTGCTAATAAACAGAATAAACTACAGCTTTCAGAAACTGTTGATACCCCGACAGCCATCTTGGATCACAAAGTAGGGGTAGTATGGGTTGTCCCGACTTTCCGAGTCGGAAATCCGACTTCAGGGGGCGTTCCAGTTGAAAGTTCCAACTGGAAACTCGGAAATTCAGACTTCCCATGTCAAATGGAACGCACCACTGGGTAATAGCAAGGGGCCCTCCAACAGAACTACCAGTGGATTCACAATGATGACAACGGGGAAAGAGAGAGGGGAGGTGAAGGCATGGGAGAAGCTGGAAAGGAAGGTGGAGATTTAAACCTTGCTTTCCATCATTTCTAATGGAGAACAAGAGATTGCTGGTGGACAAGATGGATGTGCTCATGGATCAATGGAAGTACAGAGAGTGCAGTATGGAGACATAGCTGAGCGGGAACTTTTAACACTATTCGGTCAGGCTGACTGTCTTTTAAGGGATCGGGCAGACTGGGGAAAAAGAGTGGTAACAAGGAGGAGGTCTAGCCCTCTTTGTGAACTCCAAATGGTAGAACCTGAGGAATATAACTGTGAAGAACGTTATCTGCCGGCTGTGGACCTAAGACCTTAATATCTACCTGTGAGTTCTACAAGCAGTCGTGCCCAGGGGTGAAAGACCATTCAAATTAGCTGTTTTTCAACAGGTTTGTACTCAGCCCCTACCCCAATCCACATCTCAGGTAGATCTTTGTGAGGCTGGTGCCGAAACACCTAAACCCCTGCTGAAAGCCTCCCTGGATCCCTTGCAGTTTGTGTACCTGGCCCCCGTAAGAGTGGACAATGCCGTCATCTACAGTGCTTTGTCAGGCAGTCTGAGGACAAACACTTATGCTCAACAGTTGCAAGACAAAGGAGCTGTTAATGAACTTCAGATGGAGCAGGAAGCATGTGAACTGGTTGGATAACACAAAGGCTTTCTACAGGAAAGGAGATGACCTTTGGGAGTATCAGTTCTTAAGTGTGTACACCGGGCTACTACAAGAAGTCTAGAGCAAGTCAACTCACTGTTCTTTGCAGTGGTGTGCTGAGGTTCTGGTGGCAGTACTGCCCACCCCCCACCAAACATATAAAATGACTGACAGCAGCCTCTCTAATAATGAAAGTAAATTGTTAAAGAATCCACTCATATATTAATACAACGCATAATAAAGAACCTGGAAGAGAGAAATGTGACCCACGCAGTATAGACACTTCACTGATAAACCACTTGTTAAAATAAGGCCTCTTATTTTAACATACTGTTCACCATTAAATTCAGGAAATAACATTAGATCAGGTTATTTGAGAATCATATAGTATGTCAATTTATACAGTGGAAAAAATAGCTCACACAATCATTGCTGTCCAGATTTAAACAAGTTTGAGCACACTGCAGTCCAAGCTCTCCTGCAGCTGCAGTGGAGCAGTTGAAAAACACTTTTGGTAAAGGGCATGCTGTAAAAATAGACAAAGAGAGACACACCAATTTAATGTCACATAATATATGTAAATTGAAAACCTCAGTATAGAAAAATAAAAATAAAAAGCATACTTTCTGAACGGACTCTCAGAGAATGGCAATGAAGTATTCCATTGGTGCACATACTAGAAATAGACCCAAAGAAATAAGATGCAACACAAAGATAAAATTTAGTTTCTGTTAATCTCACATACAACGCACACTACGGTCATGCTAAAACCTTAGTCTAGAAAAACTGACTGAAATTGCAAACAGCTGACTCACCATTGGTCGTCTTTGATGCTGATGGACTTTCCTGCCTGGATGTAGACTTCGTTATGGTAGCAGGGACATTTTGCCATGGGGACGCACAAGTCGTCTTCATTTAGGTAGAGACCCTCAGGGCAGGAGCAGCCATCCACAGGCAAGAAGTCAGAAGTGCAGCTTTGCTGCTTTTCGCCCAACGATCTGCAAGTCAGCTGGCATCTCTGATTGTTGTAAGAGAAGATCTGAGTTGCTGGACAGCTCCTTGTGTACTTATCTGTTTGTACACAATGTAAAGATGGTTACTTATAGTTTTATGTCTAATTAAAGAAAGGGAAGATATTCATCAAACACCAGAAATCATCACTCATCTTTACCAAAACATAACAAATAAATACTTACTGCAAACATTCTCTCTCCAGTCTGTCAGGAAAACTCCCTTTGATGCACAAGCTCTTGCATAGGAGGAGAAGATGGCACAGAGGCAGTCCTCACTTTTCTCACAGTTACAGCTAGCGTAAGTACATCGCTGCAGAAGAGAGGAAACAATTTAACAAAACTATGCTCATGAAATTGTAATTCAGTGAAAGACAAATAGAAAGGTTTTGCTGTACCTTGTAGTACTTGTCAGGATCCATCACTGAATGGCACTGTGCAAAGCTATGGTTTGGACTTAGTAGCAAGGCGCACCAGTGTTTGGCATAATTCTCTAAAAGTGGAGAACAATTAGCTTTTAAATTTTTTTATTTATTATTATTATTCCTTTATTTAACCAGGAAGTTCCATTGAGAATTCCACCAGAATCTCTTTTACAAGAGAGACCTGGTCAAGGTAGCAGCCAAATCACAACACATGCATACATAATAAACACCAAGTTACATTTTCATGGTAAAAAAAGTCCAAAATGTTAAAAAACACAAATTAAACTCTCAAGAAAAACAAGAACATGTCTCCATCACAACCTTCTTTACAGTAGTTTTAAATTCATTAATGGACATATGATTATTCCACCCCCAAGGTGCTGAATAAGAGAAAGCAGTTCTTCCCAATTCGGTTGCAACTCGTGGCACGTTAAAAAGCAACCACTTTGAGGAGCGTAGTTGATAGGTACCAGAGCAAACAGAGAGGAGGTTACAGAGGTACAGTGGAAGTTTGCCAAGTATAGCTTTATAAATAAAGATATACCAGTGATGTTGTCTACGAATTTTAAGTGATGTCCAACCAACTAAATCATAAAGAATGCAGTGATGGGTGAGGGACTTTGTATTTGTTATGAATCGTAGTGATGCATGGTAAACTGAATCAACATGACGCAAGATGGAAGATGCAGCATGCATGTACAATATATCTCCATAATCAATTACAGACAGAAAAGCTTCCACAAGTAAAACAAGATTTGTTTCTGAAATAAAAGCCAAGCTTTACTTTAAGTTTCTTGACTAAAGCAATAATATGTTCATTGAAGGAGAGCTTATCATCTATACATATCCCCAAGTACTTGTATGAAGACACTCTCTCAATTGATTTCCCATCTAAGGACAAGAGGCCACAATTGTCAAGTAGCTGTGCTCGAGCTTTTGAGAAGACCATAAACTTTGTTTTCTGTGTATTTAAAACCAGTTTTAGACTCAATAATGTATTTTGCAATGTCTGAAATGCAGTCTGAAGTTCCTGCACTGCTGCTGAAATGGTGTAAGCCTGGGTGTAAACCACTGTATCATCAGCGTATAAATGTAATTTGACTTGAATATCTCTATCTATCATTTATAAAAATTGAAAACAGAATGGGTCCTAAGTAGTGGTGGGCCGTTATCGGCGTTAACGTGAAACTCTTATCGGGCGATAAAAAAAATATCGCCGTTAATCTATTCTCAAAGTTGGGTTGGGAGCTGGGTCTATACTACGCAAGCTATGATGACTTTCACCTTGATATCTTAGCGCAGATGTAAACCTAGCCGAATTGCACTGTAGGGGGCGAAAACAAGTCTTCGAACCTGTGTGTTTGTCTACTGTAAAATTACCACATCAAACGTGACGTGCTAACATGGATGCAGCTGTTGCTGCGTTCCATTTACCTCGGAGGTCGGAGCTGGGAATGACGTCACACCCGAGTTGACGGCGTTCCAGTTACAGCCTCGCTCGGCCAGCTGTTTGTTTACAACTAGCCCGGTTAGTTATTGATACGCCGGCTGATTAAAAACGCATAGTGCGGTATTTACTCACACTAACTGTAGCAACACGTCCACAGACAGCTGTTGGACAGCACTTTGTGTACGAACATTTCTGAAGCCGCCGGTGTTGTGCGAATTCTGCCTGCCTGCCGAGAATCGCGACGCACCTCGCTGGTGCTAATGGTCATCTATGCTGAGAAAAGAGGTGGATGCAAATCTCGGCAGCGAGCCTACAAAATCTGATCTGCCGAATTATGCATCCACCTCTTTAGGTCCTTCTCAGACACTTTGCTGTGCTCATTGATCAAACAGCTTTATCGTCACATATATGTACTGAATGTCAAGGAATGGTCCTTCTAGCCTAGTGTATTAAAATATTAAAGACTCTAAACATTCATTAAATATATACTTCAAATCAATTTATCACCATTGATGAAGTCCACAAAGAATTTTACAGCATTTAAAAGCATTATTTGGAGGTGCATGCAATTCTCGGCAGGCAGGCAAAACTCGGCACAACACCTGGTTTGCACCTTGTGCAATGCGGAATTAGTTTACTGTAGGAGTTCTTCCAGTCTCAAGCAGCCTACCACCTAAACGCAAAGCACATCACACGCTACACACAAGTACATCTTATTGAACATGATTTATTTTCATCACCAATTATCATAGTAGAACAGCTTTCTCAAGCAGTTTGTGATGCATTTTGGAAACAGGAGATGAGCCCCTGGTCTAATGCGCCACCTGGCTTGAAACCTGGCTTGAAACCCGTTCGCACACATACCCTGAATGCCTTCGGCAGAATTCAAGTGAGCCATTTTAATCTAGATTAATCTAGATTAATTTCAAAATTAATCTAGATTAATCTAGATTAAAAAAATTAATCTATGCCCACCCCTAGTCCTAAGATTGATCTTTGAGGGACACCTTTGGTTAAGGTCCTAAGAAAAGAAAACCAGATTTATAACCTTCAGCATAAACACAATGAGCACGATCTACAAGATAATTTTTGAACCATGCAACAGCCTTTTCACTTAAACCAACTGAACGTAGTTTGGTCAGTAACAATCCATGATCAACTGAATCAAATGCCTTAGAAATATCAACAAATAATGCAGCAGAGTGTTGCTTCTTATCTAAGGCCCCAATAATATCATTTGTCACTAATGTAGCAGCAGTGATAGTGCTATGGCCACTTCTGAACCCTGACTGAAATTATTTAAAATGTTTTTGTCAGCTAAGTACTGTTTTAACTGTACATTCACAAGTGATTCCAAGATCTTTGACATACCAGAGAGTTTTGATATTGGACGTTAATTATTCAGTTCTGATGGGTCTCCACCTTTATGTAGAGGGAGGACATAGGCAGCTTTCCAACTTTTGGGAATGGAGTTGGAAAGAAGACTCAAATTAAAAATATGCACTATAGGCTCAGCAATAATATCAGCTGACACTTTTAACAGAAAGGGATCCAGATTATCTGGACCTGCAGACTTTTTGTGATCAATGTCTCTGAGAGGTTTATGATCTTCTGACACTGAAATCGGTTTAAAATTAAAGTATTCCCGATTTATATTTTCAGATGCTGACATGGCAGGACATGGGACAGATTTATTTACGGTTTGATCAAATATGAATCCAGCCTGAATAAAGTGTTTATTAAACTGATTGACTATAGCTGCTTTGTCTTTTATTTCATCTGAACCAATGAGAATATGTTCAGGGATGTTTGAGGTCACACGTGCACCTGACAAAGATTTAACTGATTTCCAAAACTTTAAAGGGTTGTTTAAGTTTTCTGTGATTGACTTCAAATAAAACTCAGATTTGGACTTTCTAATCATCAAAGTACACTTGTTTCTTACAGTTCTAAATGCAGTCCAATCGGCAGAGGAGTTGGAAAATCTAGCTTGTGCCCACATTTTATTTCTCAAACAGATTAGCTCTGATAGGCTAATTGGAGAACCAAGGGTTGTCCTTACCACTGATCCTAAACTTTTTGATTGGTACATATTTATTTACAATCGAAATGAAATTTGAATGAAAAAAATCCCATGCCATTTCAGCATCGGAAAACAAAGACACCCTACTGTAATGTTAAGAACCACGGACCAAGCCAGAAATCTTGGTGTAGTCATGGACTCAGACCTGAATTTGAGGAGCCATATTAAGACAATTACAAAGTCAGCCTACTATCACCTGAAGAATATATCAAGGATAAGAGGCCTTATGTCTCAGCAGGACCTGGAAAAGCTTATCCATGCATTTATCTTCAGTCGACTTGACTACTGTAACAGTGTCCTTACAGGGCTCCCTAAGAAATCCATCAGACAGCTGCAGCTGATTCTGAACGCTGCTGCTCGAGTCCTCACTAAGACCAAAAAGGTGGATCACATCACTCCAGTTCTGAGGTCTTTACATTGGCTTCCTGTATGTCAAAGAATTGATTTCAAAATCCTGCTGTTAGTTTACAAAGCACTAAATGGTTTAGGGCCAAAATATATTTCTGATCTTCTGCTTCGTTATGAACCAACCAGACCTCTCAGGTCGTCTGGGGCAGGTCTGCTTTCTGTCCCCAGAGTCAAAACTAAACAAGGAGAAGCAGCGTTCAGTTATTATGCTCCGTATATTTGGAACAAACTCCCAGATAACTGCAGGTCTGCTGAAACTGTCAGCTCTTTTAAATCAAGACTGAAGACCTTTCTTTTTTACCACTGCTTTTAATTAAATATTTAAGAATTTTACTTTTAATTGATAACTTACACTGCACTGTAACTTTTACTGTCCTGTTTTCTTTTTCTTTGTTTTTAGCTTTTTACCATTGCTTTTAATTAAATATTTACACGGTGAGAAAAGAGTAGGTAGCTGGGTTAGGATGTTTTGGAAGTGAGACTGAACAGAGTGAAGGAAGTGGATCTTAAATCTCGTGCCCGAGTGATTTGCAGGAACCTCTGTCCACCTGTAAACGTGCAGGTGGGTCCAGAGTATAACTGGATCAAAGGGGCCTGTTGACAGACATGTCCTGGTTTCTCTGTAGTGTCCGAGGGTTTTTTTGGAGTTTCAGTGGACCCAAAGATTGCTGTGGACCCGAGTACAGACTAGCTAGAGAGAGTAGATTAAGAGTACTTCTCTGTTTGTTCTCTTTTCAGAATGATTGTGACTCAGTTATTTGCTCAACCCCTCAGCCTGTTTTTATTTTCCATTTAACTCTTTTAACTTTTATTATATTTTATGTTGCTTTCAAATGTTTTTATTGTTTTTCCCTGTTGCTTTTATGTTTTATGTAAAGCACTTTGAATTCCCTTGTTGTTGAAATGTGCTATATAAATAAACTTGCCTTGCCTTGCCTTACTGAGATCACTGTGATACAGATCATGCAGAAAAGCCTGTTGTTCAAAACTTTTAAAATGTCTTTTTAGGATGATGCGCGGGAATTGAGGATTTTTGTATTTCTTACACAAGCGACTGCACAATGGTCACATACGTCATTACAAAATACGGCCGTTGAGGTATATTTATGAACTGAGTTTGTTATGATTAAATCAAGGAGAGTAGATTTTATTTCTGCTTTGGGATTTATTCTTGTTGGTTCATTAATAAGTTGCACTAAGTTTAGGTCATTACACAAGTCTTTAAAACAATCACAATCAGAGTTCCCAGAGAGCCAACCCAATTCATATCACCCATAAAAATAAATTCAGAGTCATTAATTTCATGTAATATATGGGATATAGATTGGAAAGCATCCTTTGAGGCAGATGGACGTCTATAGCACCCAACTACTGTAATATCCGAATGTTTTGAGATATTCACTTTCACGGTGAGAATTTCAAACTCTTTAGCTTTAGTTAGTGACAGGGTTACAGACCTTATAAACTTAGATTTCACATATATGGCAACCCCACCTCCTTTGCCAACCCGGTCAGTTCTTTAAACTTTATAACCTTCAATAGAAATAAGTTCATCAGATACAGATTTTTTAAGCCAGGTTTCAGAGATAATAATGATATCAGCATTGGTTGTATTAGCCCAGATCTTGATCATATTCATTTTAGGGACAAGGCTTCTAACGTTTAAATGTATAAAACCAAGGCCATGTCTGCTTTTGAAATATGAAGGAGTGGGTAAGGATTGCAAAGTATTAGGAGGACCAGGAACAGGACCAGGATTGGGCTGAACATTACCAGATAACATCAATAAAAGCATAATCATACAACATAGTTTTTGTTTGGCTGGGTAATATTTGTCATTATCACTGTACTCTTTGAACTGAGGAAAAGAGTAATCTGACACAATAAAATAGTCATTTAACAGCAGTAAGTTCTGGAGATACAGGGTCTTATTAACTTGTGAACAGTTTTTTTGGTTACACAGGTTGATTTTCTGGCGGTATATCTCATAATGCCTTGTAGATGTAGTTGAGAAATGACCATAATTAAACTGTATTAATATACTGCTTCTCTTTTTGGACATATTAAGTTAATCAAGTACAGGGCTGGACTGTATAGCTATGAAGCGTATAAACAAATGCATGATGTCAAGTTACCAGGTTTAGTTTATTTATTAAATTTTTAATAAGTTCAAATGTGTTCCACTATTCAATGGGTGTAAATATAACATACTTGCAGACTGGAAAAACTGTTTCAAGCAGAGAAAAAAAGCCAAAGAAATACACATTTACCATTTTCCACACTGAGGGCACAGGGGTCATCGAGTCTTTCCTCTCTGTCTCGGCACAAGAAGTTAGCCTTCCAGGAGTTACTAAAAGTTCCTGCTGTTCCCTCCACGATCCCCTGTGGAGTCTTCATGTCATCAGACAGGACCATGTTGTAGTTCCCACATAAACCTAAAGATGCCAAATTTTTTCATGGTCAATTGTATCTTTCAATTTGGTGCTTTTTGACTAATAAATATCAACTATATATGACTATGACAGTATTGTCAAAAACTATTGATTTTATTGTAGTTTTGAGCATGTTTTTCCAGTTAGACCCCAATTATATTTGTGTTTTGTTGTCTTTACTGATGTAATAAATCAAGTCAGAATTGGGGTCATTCTGTCAGTAACTTCTGTCCCATTTGACTTTTTTTTGCAACCAGTGGAGTCGCCCGCTGCTGGCCGAATTGGCTTCACTATTCAGACCTGTCTCACTTGTTTAAAACAAACACAAAAATAAAACATCACAATTACTCTAACCTCCTAAATGTATAATTTAACACTTAATTTAACCCAGTCTGTAATAACTTAATTTACAATATACATATTCTCTTCTGATATACCAGCCAATGTGGCTGGTGGTTTTCCAAAGTTACTAGCCACACAGCATTTTCACTAGTCAGAATTTTGTTTTGGGGAAATTACGTTTTATATGATTAAAGTTGGTGTGCTAATATGTACTAATATTATCATTAGCTCTAATAAGGTTTTGTGTAAAGCTCCTTTTTTGAAAACATGTAGTCTATTAAGATGAACACATTAAAATAGTAGCTTCTTATTAGATATAATAAAACTGTTGCAAGGGCGTAAAAGATTAATTAAAAAGATAAAAACTAAACTGGACAAAAAATTCACCAGAAACATTTGGCTCTGCCTTTCCTTAGAGCTCCGACTGGATTTATGTTTATCATGAAGCTGTGGTAGCTCTGAGGAACTAGACAGATGAAACCAGTCTTTTTTTCCAGATTATTCCCATAAGACACATCTTCTGCTTTCCTATGGAATGACAACTTTTATTAAAACATATTTCTATATTTTAATAATCAACTCTGCAAAGGTAGTTTTTATAGGACTAATTTGATGTGATAGAAGGGCAACCCTGCTAGTAGTAACACCTAGGGCTGGACAATTAAACAATAATGATAATTATCGCAATATCATTTTCCTCAATAATAATATAATTAATTTTCAATATATCTTTGAAAATATTTGGTTTAATTCATTTGATGGATCACAGTCGTGGATTGAACCTGGGTCTCTCACACCAAAGGCAGGCATCTTATCCATTGCGCCATCACCACCCCACATAATTAGCCATCTGGTTTCTTTAATTTCACTCAGGAGTTCAATTAGACTTTAAACTTATAGAAATATAGAATAATACTAATTTTTTTTTATCATGATAACGTTTTTGGCCATTTCGCCCAGCCCTAGTAACACCAATGCCCTTAGTCATGAATATAGCCTATCATTTTACAACATTTAAGGGCACTTTACTCCTGCCTTTTCCCTGTCTGAGCTCTGCCTTCTCTCTTTCTGTTGTTTCCCTATGCATTTTTTCTCCACACTGGTCGGCCATACACACTCACGCACTGACTTCACAGCCCTCGGTCCGAT
>JALXJV020000008.1:15794161-15812408 GCA_024633595.2 Lepomis macrochirus | reverse complement strand
CAACAATGTAATTTGATACTGTAGTAATGTGAGCTACTGAACCTACTGAAAACTGGGAGTAAGATATTACAGTGTATTGTGAGTGAGAACATCTTATTTTATAATCAGGTTTCATTGTAGAACCTCACCTCACCCTACAGCCCTCTTTATTTGTCTAGGTTTTGAAATACCCCATTTAGTTCTCAGAAGGATTATTTATTCAGTGGAAAGTAATTCAAGTTAATAATTGTTTTAAATTTTTTAAATGTAATTTTGCAGTGAGTGCCATAGATCCATCCAGCAATATAATTCTAATTTTATTGTTTAAGAGAGTAATGTGTTTACATGTTATATCTTGATTTGTTCTATAGATAGCAGTATAGAAAATTAAAACTTTTACCATGACTGCATCATCACCATTCCACATGACAGTGATGCCGACTTTGGATTCCAGCTTGATGTAAACCGCATTCTTTTCCACTTGTACCCCTGCCTCGTTGTATGGCATTTTGACACTGGGAAAGAGAGAATGTTGTCTTAATTATAATGGAGAAATACCAAAAACGAGTGAATTGTAGTTGCATGTCAGCTCTGTTCTTACTTACGCCAGGCTGTTCACAGTGACCTGGCTCTTAGTGAGGTGGAATAAAAGGTCATTGATGGTGACCACCACATAACTGACTGTAGGATTTCCATCATTCTCTTTCCTCTTCATGTGTACTGAGAACTCATGGTAGGACTCGTGGCAGTCTGAGGCCAGGTTATATTCACACATACCAGGGAACTGGTACACATCACCATCAAATGTCTTGAAGTGCTCTCTGCCCCAAGTGCTGCAGATGCTGCTGACATGGTTGTGAACTGGGGAACCAAAATGAAAAAAAGAAATAGCAGCATTATTGAAATTTCTTCATATGCATATACTTTAACTCTACTGTTTTGAAAATAAAATATGTACTAACTGATGTCTTATTGCAACAAGATACATCTTCCAGGCTACATATCCTAAGCATTATTTAGAAGTGGAAAGTTTGAGCATAATAAATACTACAGACAGTAATGTACATTACACACTGCTTATGTAGTAAGCATAAAAATCCATTTATGGAATACTGAAAACTGTTCCACAGAATCTACAATATTTAGAGACTTACCCTGTCTGGCATCGATATTGATGACACTGGCAGACAAAGTAAGAAAACACAACCACACAAATCTCCCCTTCATTGTTGCCACTGAAGGCTTTTGATCATGAAAGAAGGTAACAGTCAGACTCTACCTGACAGCCCTTTATATTGAGGTTGATCATCTTTTTTTGCTCCCACCCTCTTTGTGATTTAAGATGTTTGACCCAGCTATTGAACATACGTATTTATGCAATCATTTTTCTGTCTTCCATATCACTTCATCAAACAAAGAGTTCCTTCTACACCCTTCTAGAGAAATTGATGTTGTTTATTTTGTTACACTTTAAATGGTAAATGGACTGTACTACAAACCCATTTCCAAACAGGTTGGCAGGTTGTGTAAAATGTAAATACATACACAATGTGATGATGGGCCAAACATTGAAAGACCATATTTATTAAAAACTGATGAATTTTATAATTTTTGGAAAATGACACGCCTATTTTGAATTTTATGTCAGCAACATGTTTCAAAAAAGCTGGGTGATGTGTACCACTCTGTTCCATCACCTCTTCTTTTAACAACACTCTTAAGTGTCTAAGGAACTGAGGAGTCCAACTGCTGTAATCTTGAAAGTGGAATGTTTTCCTATTTTTGCCTGATGTAGGATTTCAGCTGCTCAACAGTTCAAGGTCTCATTGGTCGTATTTTCCATCCATCCATCGTCAACCGCTTATCCTGCGTACAGGGTCGAGGGGGGGCTGGAGCCTATCCCAGCTGGCATAGGGCGAAAGGCACCCTGGACAGGTCGCCAGTCCATCGCAGGGCCACACAAAGACAGACAACCACTCACACCTACGGACAATTTAGAGACACCAATTGCATGTCTTTGGATGGTGGGAGGAAGCCGGAGCACCCGGAGAGAACCCACGCAGACACGGGGAGAACATGCAAACTCCACACAGAAAGGCCGGGGCAACTGGGGTTTGAACCCACAACCTTCTTGCTGTGAGGCAACAGGGCTAACCACTGCACCACCATGCCGCCCTGGTCATATTTTAAGTTTCATAATGAAAAGATTTTCAATGTGGTTCAGCATTGTCTAGCTGAAATGTGACTGCTGAAAAAGATGTCATCTACTTGGCAGCATATGTTGCTCCAAAACCTGTAGATATCGTTCAGCATAATGGTGCCTTCATAAATATCTATGGCCATGTCCACTAATGCACCCTATACCACCACAGATATTGGCACTTTAAACTGTGCGCTTATAACAAGCTGGATCATCTCAGCTCCTCTTTAGCCCGAGGATACAGTGTACATGACTTCTAAAGAGAATTTCAAATTTTGCATTTGGTGGACCACAGGACAGTTTTGGTACAGAGATTTCTTTTTTGATTGTCATTTTAAATATATGATTTTAAATATATGATGTACTGTAGACAATTAAATACCCATATTACTGGCAATTATGTGCAGCAAACACAATATACACACAGAAATACAGACAGTTAGTTAGTTGTGGTACAGACTGAAAATGACCAATGGCACAGATATGTATAGAAATGTTAATGATAATAATAATATCAACAGGACAAGTTATAATAATTGAAGAAAGGACTCACTTGAGCCAGCCATAACTATAAGCTTTATCAAAGAGGAAAGTTGTAAGCCTATTCTTAAATGTGAAAATGGTTTCTGCCTCATGAACCCAAACTGGGACTTGGTTCCACAGGAGAGGAGCTTGATATGTGAAGGCTCTGACTCCAATTTTACTTTTGGAGACTCTAGGAACCACAAGTAACCCAGCATAGTGGGAGTGCAGTACTCTGGTGGTAAGTAAGGTACTATGAGTTCTTTAAGATTAGCTGGACCATTAAGAGCTTTTAAAGTGAGCAGAAGGATTCTAAAAAATATTATGTATTTTACAGGCAGCCAGTGCAGAGAAGCTAAAACAGGATAAATATGTACAATCTCTTTACCTGGTTCCTTTCAGAACATGTGCTGCAGCATTCTGAATCAGCTGAAGAGTCTTAATGGTTTGATTACTCAAAGCTTGACACTATATGCCACATTCACACACACTAACACACCAGTGGCACAGCCATCTGGAGCAATTTGGTGTTCAGTATCTTGCCCAAAGACACTTCAACATACAGATTGGAGGAGCCAAGGATTGAACCACCAAACTTCTGATTAGCGGGTGACTCTAAGCCACAGAAGCCGCTGACAAGTAATTATTTTGGAGGAAATATCTGATAAAGTCAATACAGTATTTGCTGAAGAATTAAAAACACAACAATACAACTTACATACATGGCCAAACCACCAACCACTACAACCCCAATAATAAGAATTATCACAGTGTGAATAAAAACTGAAAAGGTATAAGCTTATATTAGGCACTGCTGTTGAATTGCATTAGATTAGATAGTGTGCACACACACTATCTATTCATACTTGAATGGCCTTACATTTACATTTATTCATTTAGCTGACGCTTTTATCCAAAGCAACTTACAATTGCTATTTATGAGGTCGCACGCCTTTAGAGCAACTAGGGATTAAGTGTCTTGCTCAGGGACACAATGGTGGACAGGTCACCGTGGGGGATTGAACCCGGGTCTCTCACACCAAAGTGCTGTGCCTTATCCATTGCACCATCACCACCACCTTTAAAATTCAAACTGCTTGGTCTAACAACAATCCTCAGGACTTAGTGGTACTACACAAAAATCAAATATAGAAAAAGATAGACAACTGAACAATTAAACAGACATAGAGGGCATATCCATTTTAACTCCTTGATGCCGATTGTCGCAAATTCGCATCACACCTCTTCCTTTCAGACTGCAAGCCAAGATAGCGCATGGATTCCCCCAATGCCTGTTGGTGCATATTCAATAAGTACCTAGGAACCATTTACAAACCTGGTTTGTCATTTATGCCTGTTGTTGCTAATTTGCATCATATCTACATCATACCTGAATATTATATCTTTTCTATGTTCTATAGACAAATTAACAATCTTCAGTTAATTGGCTTAGCTTGAAAGCAAATGAAAACAATTTTTTTTTACAATAAAAAATCCTTCAGGCAGATTCACAGTAAAAAATCAAATCCCACAATATGGAATTAATTTTGTCTTATGTATGTATGTATAAAATTTATTTTAGTTATAATCCGTGTTAGAATCATAAATTATGTAAATCCAAACTAAAAGCTATAATGATAAATTAAGGACCTATTTTGCAAAGCAATAACCTCATAAAACAAATAATAATGCCCATATCATCAATTTAACTTGGAAAATTATGCTGTCTTTCAAATTAATGTTGGTTTACATGTGGTGAAAAATGTTGCATGAACTGGATTGTGAATAGCACTGTATGTGCAAGTAATACTTGATCCTTGATTACTGTCATGCTCTACCTCTACCTGCAGTGTCAACTTGAGCTAGTATCACATTGACAGAATGATAATATTGTTTGCGCTACTTTTATGATTAAAATAGAACCTTTTCTAATTCACTCATTTCATAATTCAAATCACTCATAATTCTCTCTCTCTCTCTCTCACACACACACACACACACACACACACACACACCACACACACACACACACACACACACACACACACACACACACACACACACACACACACACACACACACACACCATACACACACACACTCAACCACCCAAGCCATACTGTAGGCTAAAAAAAGTTAAAAATCACTAAATTACTCTGATATGACTAAATAGCTAATTATGTACCAAGATAATGCCCAATTGAACGTTTAGTCATAAGGGTCAGTGTTTTTCCCTTCTTTGTCTGTGACTTGTTTGAACTGACCCTTTTTTGTTCTTATTTTTTGTTTTATCAACATTCTTCCGATAATCAGTAGCAAATTTAACACCTTGCAGCTGAGTGGTATAAACAATAATACATCAATTAAACTTACCTATTTTGTCATATTATTAAGAAAGTCCACATACAGCTGGAAAGGTTTTTTTCAGTAGTCACCTGTGTGTCTGTGGTCTACCCTTCTGCCAAAAGAGCAGTAGCAAATCGTATTGACTGAAAAACTGAAATAACATAAAGAAAAAAAATGTTTTCTGTCAGAATATATTTCTTGAAGTAATGATAAAATCCGTCCAAAAATTAAGATTCTATTACCTGGCTACTCTGTCTGTCATCTTCAGTTTTGTCACTTTATTTGGTTATCCAATAGGCAGATGTGCCAGATGTGGTAAAAAAATGCAATTTTCAGGTTTTATTTTCTCATCTGTCATCCAAAGTAGTTAAGGTTTTTCATGATGACAAGATATCATGTATATTGTCTGTTAACGTAACCAAGAATGGCATCTCTGTCATTGCCACTCTGGGCCTGGAGCGATGTTGCATTGAAATCCCAGGCAGGAAACTTTTCGCAGCAGCAACAAGACTCTTCAGCAAGCTAACAGAATAAGCTGGTTGGCAGGTCCAGGTGGCCAGAAAACAGAGCCATAAACAACAATCTTGTACAGCAACTTTGACTAAATGACAGTCAGGTGGAAATGAAAATATATGCGTACAACTGGCCTGAGAAGGGGGAAATGGGAAGCAGGTGAGTGTGCAGGCATGAAAATCTGGGCAACTGCAGGGCTGATAAGGAAAAGTAGGGAAGGTCAGGTGACTGGGACAGGAGGGCAAGTGATTAATGCAGAGCAGGAGGGAGTGGCTGGAGCCGTAATATGGTTTGGGCAGGTGGAAAAGTCAAAAGACAGAGAAGTGCAATGATTAGGTTTAGGAATATGGGAATATTGCTGGAGAGAGAGACAGAGAGGCAGAGTGTCAGAACACAGGCTTTTAGATGGATGTGACTCAAAAAATCTTGCTGTTTATTAATTTTTTAAAAAACACACTCACTGATAAATTCACAATTTTTCAAAGATAAAAACAAAAATAAAGTAGAAAAAGTACCAAAGTAGAGACTGTTTTTGTGTCTTGTTTCAGCATATGCAGTGTCTGCTTTGCATACTTTCATGCAAACAGAAAGCTTTGCTCTGATACATAGCAAACAGAAAGGCTTGCTCTGACTCAGCTGTTAACACAGTAACATTTAGCTGGAACCTAATTAATATTATTACCTTTGTTTAAACAGGAATGGCCAGACAGAACAAGCTTTATTTTTTTACAACGACACGACATGGTTTAAATTTCCCACCTGGTACTTTTGTGTTCACAAAGGCAAAACTCTAACACTCCAGAATTTGTCAACAAATTGTTGACAAATTCAACAAAAAACAATAATTACTTTTTTTGTATTTCCACAAAAAAACAAGGAATGCTCCTGTTGCTTGTCTGCAATGGAATTAAATGTTTTTATAAAATAATGGTAAACCCATTATCACAGTACAAATCAAACAAAAAGGTTTGTTGAGAAAAGTGTTCAGAAACGTTCCTTTTGACAGTAATACGTGTTGGGTTGAGAGGAGAAAATGAAAGAGAAGAAAGACACTAGATTTATAATGCTGAGGTCTATTTGATAACATAACATCTAAAAACAAGTGCAAGTGACACTATTGATAAGTGATAAGTGGAGACTGTAGTAATGGGTTATCTTTTGAATCTGGGCTCATCCCCACTTGCTTCCTATTGATTAAACATATTTAACTGACACCATGTAAATAACATAACTTACCTTATGTATGTACGAGGAGTGACGAGTCAGCAATCAATGGTGTTATAAAACAAAGTATTCAGAAAATAACAACTGTTGTTACGCTGTAAAATGTGTAAACAAATGTTTATATGGTTTACTTAAACTTTTGGACAATCTGCACCTTAAGGTGAAGTTTGAGCGAGTTATGGTTGTGTTATTTAGCAATAACAGTGATGGTAGGAACAGAGATAAAACATACAAAAAAATATATTCTTTTTTTGTACTGATCTCATCCTGTCAAATAATCATGTCAGACTGCCTGTGACCAACCTGTTGAAAACAGGAGCCCCGGTACCGGGGCAACGGGACTTAAGCTGTTGTCCAAAATCCCCAAAATATTTTGTCCGCCATTTTGACTCCGAAATGTGCCGAGTTGTTGCTCGGTCTACTCGGCGCCATATTGATTATTGCGCAATAGCGGCCAGCTGCCGGCCTGCTCGTCTTTTTCTGCAGAGAGGAAACATAACGCTTGAGAACACACGGTGTTTTTTGGCATTTTGTGGCCGATCCGTTGGAGATATATAGACACACAAATAATGATAACAGCTCCAATGACTATGATTTTTACGAAGCATATAACATATAACAAAAAATCAAGCAAATGTCTCGACTTCAGAACTAATGTTACTGTTTGGCTATCATTGATGAACCCCACAAAGGATATTATATTGTTTAAAAGCAGTATTTGGAGGTGCATGCAATTCTCGGCAAGCATGCAAAACTTGGCTGACACTGGCTACCAAAGGATTTTTGTCCCTTGACTGCCTGTCTGTGACACCCACTAAATGTGTGTTCACATTTATATAGATTTATTATGTATGATTCCCCTTAGATGTGAGTCCCCATAAATTCTCATGTTAAGGTTGGCAGTTTTAAGGCGTTGATACCTATTCCCACCAGCAGGGGGGGGCAGCCTCCTAAGGCGACGCGTTTTGTCCTGTGGCCTTCTGAACGGTTCTCAGTCTGCTGAGAGAAGAAGCCAACGTAAAACACTGCGTCCGCCTCGCTGATTATTATTAACATCTTTCATCCTTCTAACAGGTGGGTTTTTGGCCAGAAAACGTATCTAAAGCCATATGGGAATATTACAGAGACTAAAAGTGAGTGTATGAGCTGTTCAGAGTTTACAGCGATATATGTGGGTAGGTTATTAATGGTAGCTAGCTAGCAATTAGCATTAGCGCCTCCACTAGCTTCGCCACGAGCCTAGTAACCAGTGATCTAAGCTCCCGCTTTTATTTTATAATCTATGGCTCAGTATCGACACACTGGCTCCACAAATATGTATGTTCTGTTGATCTGCAATGAGGTTGAAGTGTTGAAGTGTTCCTAAGCACTAAGTTGATTTAGCTGGAGTGTAGCTTGCCAGACAGTAGTTACGACAACTCAACGTATGAAAGCTGGCGCTGACCTAGTTCTGGCGGCGCTGTTATCCTCAGAGTATAGTGATGTTCAGGAGGGGCTAGCTATCTGTCGGCATTAACCCCATGCTCAAGCTACGAGTGGTGTTGCTCATGTATCTTTTTTCAGTATTGTTGTACCAGTTGGTTTGTCTACTTTGCCAGTAGCCCAGTCCATTTAGCAACTTCAATACACAGTGTTATACTGTACGTCTGTATGGGTACTTAATTTTTCACATGTTGTATGCAGCTATTAGGGACGTGAGTCCTGTGTCCACCCTGGAGTAAAATGAGAGTTGGAGTATTTGTATTTTGTGCATGGGATTGTTTCAGAGTATAAATAGCTTGTATGTTACTTTAAACACTGAGTCATGTATTTTACATATGATCACTGTTTGCAAAGTAAATGTATTCTATTTTCTTTACCTTGACGGAAGAAGTGTATTTTGGCATATGAGGACTGTTAAGCATATGGACTCATTTGATTCTACCTGAATAAGGAGTAAATATTTTTTGAACATATAAACTGTCAGCGTTTAGTACATTTGTGGGAAATGGAAGACAAAGTAGAAAGGGCATGATGTTGTATTTTGCTGTTTAATAAAAACGGTTCTCAGTCTGCTGAGAGAAGAAGCCAACATAAAACACTGCGTCCGCCTCGCTGATTATTATTAACATCTTTCATCCTTCTAACAGGATATTTAACTGTTGCACTTCACCCCACGCCTGGGGGGTGTAACATGTCTATACCTTGTATTGGTTCTGCTCTGTGGACTGGATGCATTATTTCCAGGTTTTGTGGAAAAAATTTTTTTTCTTTTCTTCTACAGGTTAACCGCCTGACCACAAAGATCTTATCATTAACCCATTGTTTGCATTCCTGTTTTACCTGCCTTCTGATGCTGTATGCAAATGATAGGCCCAAACAGTTTCTAACAACCCAGTGTAAAAAGGAAATGCTAAGCTGATGCTGCTGACAAAGACAGATGTTGTGTTTTTTCTCCCCCATGTGCAGATGCTTTCTCTTGTTCTAGAGGAAACAGTGACATCATCCCCAGAATTTAGGAATATCCCAGGTGCTGTGGACAACTCCAACTGCTGTCTGGAAAGGTGAGAGGGACACCCTGGGACCACACCTCCCAATGCAAAGTTTTCCCCTGTAATGTTTTAACAGGGCGACCTGACAGATGGAAAATGGATGAAAATTCTGCTGCAAGATATTGGCTGCAGTGTTTACCTTTGTTTTGGTCAGCACAGTTGTTGTACTTCAATCCAACAGGTCAACAACAAGATGACAACCTTTTCTACATGTCCAGGAGCCTATGAACAGACTCTAATAGCACTCAAATAACCACAACACCTATACCAATTACTGATTCACTTGCAGTCCCCAGTCAAACTGATGTCATTTATAGTGATACTTCTACACTCCCTCTTTCACACAAGAAAGGTATAAAACTGTTATCATCATCGAAAGTGCAAGAGGAGGGCACAGAGTGGAGACATGACATTGGCATGTTACTGACTCAGGGTCAGGGGACCACAGAAGAAGAGGAATTCACAGCAACCACAAAAGCCCCCCGCAACTCTGTACGCAGGATAAGTGGTTGATGATGGATGGATGGATGGATATTTATATTTTAGGGCGGCATGGTAGTGCGGTGGTTAGCACTGTCGCTTCACAGCAAGAAGGTTGTGGGTTTGAACCTTGGTCGTCCTGTGGTCTGTGTGGAGTTTGCATGTTCTCCCAGTGTCTGCGTGGGTTCTCTCTGGCCCTGCGATGGACTGGCGACCTGTCCAGGGTGTACCCCGCCTTTCGCCCGATGTCACCTGGGATTGGCTATAGCCCCTGCAACCCTGTACGCAGGATAAGCGGTTGACAATGGATAGATGGATGGCTGGATAGATAGATATTTATATTTTATATTCATTGTATTTAACTTTGGAAACAAGTTTTTAACAAGTCTGTTTAATAGTCACCTGAGAGAGAACGAACAACATTGTTATAATGATCAATGGGTAAATCGGCAGACAGAAAGGTGGCACCTCTTACAGGTACCCAGCTTTTCCACCGGTCTGAGTCACTATAACTTACATGACCCACATTTACAATAATGCAACATAACGGCACAGTGTATTACCACAGTTAAAGACCCATCACTACAGTAATGTCAGTTACTGCGGTCTAACAGTGTGGCAACAATGTCAGTTATGATATTTAGTCTAGCACAATGATGGTTTTGTTATCATCCAATGATAACCCTGAGTCTCCACTAGAATTTAAAGACGTGAACAGTGAACATTTCTTACAAACCGCTGTGGTGTGAGCACAGCTGGTATGCAGAGTGTATACTTTTCTTTGTCAGATGAGATGGGAGACAAACAGAGATGCAATTTGTTTTATTTGATCAACAGATAAATACTCTCTGTACAATGGCAATTATTTTGTAGGAGATGCAATGATTGTGATGACAATATGGGATTAAAATTTTACATCCCACATCCACTAATGTGATGACATATTTTTATTACACCAGTGTGAAGCGTCGCCTCCTACGGAAGGTTGTCCAACAGCTGTGGTGCAGTCTGTGAGGCTACAGCTACAACCCTCCACATGGATATATGTGTAGGTAACCACATCTCCATTCAGGCAGTGCAAGTCAATGGTGCGATTGCTGAAGAGTGTCTCCTTACAGCAAGAGCAAGAATGCTGCAGAGTCCCTGCTTTTTCAGAGTACCTGAAGAAAGCAGAGGCAGGATTGATTAATAAACTCAAAATCTGCAGAAACATATACCAAAGATATTTTTTAAAATAACCACATTTAATACGTTTGTGATATTCCAGAAGAATGGGAAATGTTAATAATATCATGCTTACTTGGTGAAAGTGTTGCAGGATCCTTCACAATAGGTCATATTTACTTCCTGGTATGACTGACAGTTCCCGAACATAATCTGAGTTTCCATGGATTGTAATTTGCAGGCCTTCTCCCTCTCAACGCCTTTTCAAAAGCGACACACAATTTATTTTATTGTTTTCATTTAACTAACATATCCAAAAGAAAAGAAAATTTCATACTCACAAATTTTACAACAGCCATTTGCTGCAGTCTGAATTGTGTCCTAAGGACAAAAATAAACAACATTTCAAACTATTTTCAAAAGGGAGGATGTCATTTGCTTTTAGGAAATGATTTGGTATACCATCAACAGCATTTATAAAGTCAATGGTGAATAACTTATTGAAAGTGATACTTACAGGTTGGCAGTTGCTCTGCTCAAACGGTGGGCAGACAATGTGTGATCTGGTCACTGTTAAAGTCTCACCACTCTTAACACAGGTGTAGTGCTCACACTTATTCTCAGGTGGTGACCAGATTTGTCCTTGCTGGAAAGCAGTGAGATGGAAGTACAGACAAACATGAACATGTGCACACACAGATGTAAAAATACTGAGGTACTTTAATCTATTAAACATGAACATGTGGAGTTGTAGCCAACAGAGATGATCCAACTTACCATCAAGAGTTGCTTGGTACCATTAACATTGACGACACACTGTGTCTGTACACACTTTCCACAGCATTTGTCCGAATCAGTTTGCACATATTCATATCCCTGAAAGAAAGGGAGAAGAAATTAATTGCCAAGTCCATTTTTACAAATTCACCCTCCCAGTAAACATATGCTGAGAAAAACAAACAATGTGTATATGGGAATAATGAGATCTTGCTCACCTTTTCACAATTTTTATCACATTGCTGAAACTCACAAACTATTTTGAATAGTTTGGAACTTGGGTCCACCTGACTGGTACAGGTGCAACTCTGACATGTAGGACCAGGAACGGAAGAACCAGGCTAGCAAATGCAAAGAGGAAATGTTCATGTTTGTATTTTAGCATTCAGAAGGGCAGCGGCAGTCATAAAATCATAAAATGAATGTGTTGATTTTCTCTATACAATCCATTTTCTTGTTTACCTGGTATTCACTTCCTTCATGGACACAAACTCCTTTAGGCACTAGAAAAGATTAAGACAATGGAAACTGTGTTAAAAGTGTCTCCGTTGTCAATAGGTTGTTTATAACTTCAAACTGTGAATAAATGAGCTCACCATATGTATGTTCTGGACAGCATTTCCCTTCAGGAACACTGACAACTGAAGTAAATCCAACCTGACAGTTCATGCTGGTGACAGGGCAAGTGTTGCTGTGACATTCTGTGGAGATGATTAAACAGTAATTATTCAGAGCAATCTTCAAGAATCACCATCAGTAGCAATTTGAAACACTCAAATGTGCATTGAGGCTATTTGTCTTACGGCAAACATAGGTAGAACAGCAGGGGTCTTTGGGATCTAGTTGTTGGACAATGACGAACCCTGGACCAGTGCAGTTTATTAGAGGTAGTGGTGGGCACAACTTAGGCTTGCAAGACACAGTCTTGGTGGACTCCTCACAGATGCAGGTTTGGCATTTGTACCCAAATATCTCATTCAACTAAAGAAAAAACAGACTAGAGACATCACTGTCTCTTCAAGTAACACAACAATGGTTAGGATTTTAACTGAACATGAGAAGAAGACTTGTCTGACCTTACGAGGAATGCCATCAGGATCAAGACATCCTGTTGGAACACAGTTATTAGCAATTATGGATTTCATGACTGACATTATGTTGACCAATCTGCTGTCTGATTGATGTGGTGCACTCTCTCTACAAATGCCACCATAACTTCAGTGGCCTAGTCAAAGTGAAGATTTTCACTGACTGATGATAACAGTTGGTTGTCATGCCATCAGACTGATGAAAGTAGTCTGTGTAAGTGGGTATTTTTTATCCACAAAACCAAAATTGGTTGTGATGAAGGCTCACTTTCTCTTAGAGAAAGAACACCATCAACAACACACAACTCTTGACAGACCCACAAAACTGCTGACATTGTTTTTCAGAGTTTGTTGGGATTTACAGGTTATTAAATCAAAATTGCAATCCATGATATTTTATATCGAATCAGATGGAATAAATAATTTAATAAAAATCTGAAAACACATGGAATTATACTGAAATTCTCTTGTTTGTGGCCAGAAAACACAAGTAAGGAGAGAGTTTGGTTTGATGAAAATGAAGATAAAATTAACTTCATGGAGTAGATTGGAGTAGATTTGTTGGAGCTGCTGACAGCTAACAGCACAGGCCAGTACAAACACAGGCAAAAGATACATTTTGTTGAAAAGTTTTTTTAGAGGTCTGGATTAAGTTATTTTAATGACTATATTTCAATATGTGGTATATTTTACAGAAGGTGTACAAAGAACACTATTGTGCTGTAATGGCTGCTGCATCATATTACATCAATAATATATGGACAGGGAGCATACATATACACCAGAAATTTAGAGATGAATGTCTTGCTGACAAGAGGAACCAAAACTGTAGCCAACCAATTCTATAAGTTATTAGCGGGGCATCTCTACCAACTTATTCTATACTCAATAGATTTGTCTGAACCTAAACTAACCACACTTACCACAATTTTCAACACATTTGTCAGAGTATTTGCTGAAGAGTTTCATTCCATCAGAACAAAAACAGCCCTCAGTAGTGAAGTTCTTGGTGAGTTTGTCAGGACTGGAATATGTACTCATCAAGAAAGAACATTAATGTAATGTTATTAATGTTATTAATGTAATGTTAAACAGTTATTTCATAATAATAACAACATGCCAACATCCATTGCAGTGGATAGCATAAAAGACAATCACACACGTGAAAACAACAGCATAAAATCACAGTTACACATAAATTATCTGTAAGTTTAAAAGCAATTAAGAGTAAGACAGTAAAAACAAACTCAAAATCTAGTGGCAACCTGACCAATATTATGCAAATAAATAAGGAAGCTATGAAGGCAAATCAATAATGTGTTTTAAGGCTTGATGTCAAAGCTGAGAAAAATACAACAGACTGAAAACTAATATAATAATATAATATAAAGCTGTGCCACAGCTGAAACATTAGGGTGAGGGTGGTGATGGAACAGTGGGTAAGACACCTGCCTTTGGTGTGAGAGACCTGGGTTTGAATCTACTGTGAGACACCAATGTGTGCCACTTAACCCCTAGTTGCTCCAGAGGTGTGCGACCTCTGACATATATAGCAATTGTAAGTCGCTTTGGATAAAATAAATGTAATGTAAAGATTAGGGTTAGAGCAAATAAAGCTTAAAAATATAATTATTATAAAAATAATCAATTTCAGTCCAATCCTACTGTTTGATTACTCATTAAAAATTGGGTGTTAAGTGTGATGTAGAGCTGTAGAGCAACATGGAATAAGGGGACCAAGAATCAATCTGAATAGAGAGGGCCTCAGGGCCCAGTATTAGCAGGAAAATTTGTCACAGTCCCTCTTGACCTGAATAAAGAATTGCATTGGCTGCAAGAGTAGAGTCTTATAGCCAGCGTCAACTCCAAATGCCTTGGTGTGATCTAGCTCTGAACGTTGCAAATTGTATTTTTGGCTGAAACTTTTTCTACCTGCCTGCCATCCCAACTTGCATCACCTCTGGACAACAACCATACATTGCCCTTACTAGATGCAAGCCTTACTTACCAGCTACGCTCTCCGGCCTGCCTTGCCTTTTTGCCTGCCTCCACTCATCTGCCTGCTACCATTTTCTAAGACTGCATTTGTAATAAATTATTTTAACCACACCTGCTCTGTTTCGTGTCTGCTTCTGGGTTCCTACCTAGTTTTTGACAGCATTAATTATATTGTGTCTGCATAATCACCTTATTGCCGAATACATAGTAAGAACGAAATTGGTCCCAGTACTGATTTTTGAAGTATACAGCATTATGTCATCTCTACAGTAGGAGAAGTGAATGCATTACAATTTTCTGTTTGATGGATATAAAGAGAACCAGTCCAGAGCTATTATTGAAATACTCACCACTATTTTAGCTCGTTCACTAGCACAGCATGATCAATAGTGTTGAACTTGGCACTTATGTGAAACAGCATCAATACAGAGCCATTATGAAGTCCTTAGTTAACCTTAGATGAGCTGTTTCAAGGTTGAAGTTGTGTGATTGATGTGTTTTAAGGGCAATTCTGAGATTGTTCTCAAGTTTTTAAACCTGACAGATAAAGGCCAGGTCCAATTAGCACTGACTGAGTAGATATGATTTTCACATTGGGACACATGTGGAACACATAAAACTGTTAAAACATGGTGCAAATTAAATTACACTGTTCTTCAATAATAATTATCATATTATCCAGTATGTTATGTATGTATGATATGTTTACAGAACAACTTACTAGGCTTCCTTTTAATTAAAACTTACTTGTCTTCACAGGTTGGCTGTTGTGCAGGACCACATGGCTTGTAAACTTTGCTTGATGGGCAGGCCATGGCTGTTAGCAAAGAAAATATCTCAGAACAGTTGTTAGAATTTTACATGCATACCGTTTACAAACTGTATATGATAAAATGTAAAGTAACCTTTGCAATATGTACTAAAAGGAAAGAAAAATAATGTAAAACTAGAACTGCGAGCAGTTGTAAATGGGGTCCAAGCCACCCGGCTCCAGTTGCCCCTCGCCTTGCAGAGGGCGCGCGAGTCAGCGCGGGCGCCCTGCCGACGTCCCGCGTAAGGTCCCCGAGTCAGGTCTCGATCGGCCACCCCGAGGCGAGGCAAAATGCGGCATTTGTTTGAAAATGCCATTGAAATGAATGGGCTTAACGATGGCGTTTGAGCTTCGATTACGGCGCCGCCTTTTGGCCGAATTGCACCAAATCGCTCAGGTGACATCAGGGCCCCACGGGGAAGAACTGACCCAAATTTGGTGTCAATCAGAGCTGTGGTACTGGAGATATAGAATGCATGTTAGTGAATGGGAGTGTTTTTTCATATACGATTAATAGCGCCACCGTTTGGCCGATCAACACCAAATTTCACACAGGCTTTCGGGAAGTCATGCCGAATAAGGTCCCCAAATTTGGTGTTGATCGGCCATTCCAAACTTAGGGAAATTGTGGCATGGTTTGAAATCTCATTCATTTCAATGGGCTTTCTGACGGCATTTCCGCTTCGATTATAGCGCCACCTTTTGGCCGAATTGCACCAAATTTTTGTGGTGTCATCAGGGCCCCATGGGTAACAATTGGCCCGGATAATCTCTGGACCAAGCTGATGAAAGTTTGTTGAGGAAATTTTGATCTGACCAAAAATGGCGCAATTGTACGTTAACAAACGTTTGCCCTGATGTCCAGAGATTATCCATGCCAAGTTTCGTGGCAATTGAACTTGCGGCTTCGGAGGAGTTAAGGAGTTAATTAAAATAGGTTTTTCAGTTTTCGCGATTTTGCGCGAAAAAAGTTTAGGCGGAAATGGGCGTGGCCTATACCATGAGATGCAGCTCGATCCCCCGAATGCGTGGATATAAGGTTTTTGATATACGCCTTCGTAGTGAAGAGGTCCAAGCCCAAACGCGTTGACCTTGCTTACAGCGCCCCCTAATGGTAGAAATGTGCAAATTTTTGCGTGTGCGTTACTTGCAGGGGCTTGTACCTACCCTGTGAGTTTCACGTCCCTAGCATTTACAGGGTATGCTGCAGTAGTGGAATTAGTGGCGGAAGAAAAAAAAAATCCTAACAATTACAATAGGGTTCCTGCACCGCTGGCACAGGGAACCGCGATGCCTTGCATTCGGGGGTTCCCAGCCCACTCGGGGCTTGGACCCCTAATAAAAATCTTAGTGAAAACAATAGGGTTCCCAGCCACTTCGGGCTTGGACCCCTAAAAATCCTAACGATTACAATAGGGTTCCCAGCCCACTTCGGGCTTGGACCCCTAATAATGAGTGGTTGCTTACCACATAGTGTGGTGTGATTCCTCCAATGAATGCAAACCCCAGCCTTAGCACAGGCAGCAGCATAAGTCTGCAAACTTGAGCACTCCACATTTGGGTTGGAAACATGGCAGCTATCAAAAACACAGCCTCGGTAGAAATTGTCAGGAGAGACAACGCGATGGCACTCTGCAAAGACGCTGTGAAAAAATAAAATTTTGTTGGGTTTTAAAACACAACATGTCAAACTGTCAATTAATTTATTGTAATTGGTTATATTAAAGTTAGGCTGATGACACACTGGGCAACTTTTTGAACAATGTTGCTGGGCAATCTTGCAAGAGGCAAGTCCGACTATGTGTTAAATGGATAGCGGCGGTGCGGGGCGGATGGCGGAGTGGTGGGGGAAGGGGATTACGGTAGTTATCTTTACTCAATAAAACTGATGACAACGTTGCCCTGCACGATTGCTCTAAAAGTTGCCCAGTGTATCATCAGCCTTATGGGGATACATGTGAACTACTAAAATAAATTAGAGAATGTCTACCTGCTCTTCAGCAGTTCACACATGGAGTCTGGCTGGCTCGGGCATGTACTGGGTGAGGTACTGGGTGAGGTACTGGGTGAGGTACTGGGTGAGGTACTGGGTACAGGTGAGCAGTTGGGTTGAGAAATGTTTATTGCAACCCAGTAGTCAGCCATCACTGCACAACTTTCCACTAGCCTGCCTCCAGGCAACATGCAGTCATCAGCCGGGTTGTTATTGCATGTTCCTGACAGTAGAAGCACAACACAATAAATATTAAAGTGTAAACTCAACAAAATTATTTAATATGGCAACTGGGAAGAGAGATGTTCTTACCACAATGTCCCTGTGTGTTTCTGCCAAAGAATTGAAAGGGAAGGGAGACACTAAAGCCAGTTAATCCAAAAAGAATGACCACTTTTATGTCAGGGATCTCCAAGACCAGGTTAATGACAGAATTCGAGATTTCAACACCTTGTTGTGAATAAGGTAGTTTCAGAGGTGCTTCATCTTTGAGCACCTACAGGGAAAATATAAATATACAATATAACAATACTTTAAATCTCACAATTGACCATGAAAGCATGGCCTATACATTGACAGTAATAAAACACTCAAGTTTATTAAGTATTTTAAAACATGTAT
>JALXJV020000008.1:15772621-15793661 GCA_024633595.2 Lepomis macrochirus | reverse complement strand
TAAGATTTTCACCCCATCCACCCCAACCCCATCTTGCTTTACCTCCAAATTTGGTTTTCCAATGACGTTATGATTCTTCAGTTTGAAAAAATATGATCCATAAAATACAATTATAGATCGAGGACAAGAAACATTGTCAGTGAGAGCACAAAAGACATTGTCAATATAAATCTTCAAGTTATATTTTGGTGAAGTCTCTTCCATCAAGACATAAGTACAGTTTCCTTGATAAGTGTAGTAAAGTCCATCAAATGTGATGTAATGAGGATCACCCCAGCCTTCACATACACCTGTACACAAACAAAAAGCTGTAAGTTATACAAGTCTGTGATCATATGTTGTGAAGCATTCTTGTAAATACAAAAAAACTTACAGTCACAAGCGTATTGTTGGCAGCAGTGGTACTCATCATACACAAGAACTGGTTCATTTCCATTGGCACAAGTGATCTTATTCATGGGTGGACATTCAAGAGAAAATGTGTCAATCCTGTTGTTCCCAATGCATCTGGCCATGATGCAGTCGCAAAGATGAAATGTCTCATTTTGCTGATGTAAAGAGAAAAAAAGGAGATGTGTTTTTTGTACAAAATACTACCTGTTATATGTATGACAGCTCATCCAATCTAATCCAATCTAACATTATTTATAAAGCACATTTAAAAACAACCAGGTTAACCAAAGTACGGCACATTGAAATTAATAAATAAATTAATCAATATAAAAACAATACAACCATAAAAGAGCAAGATACAACTCTCAAACTGGGTTAAAAGTAAGGAATAAAGGTAAATTCTTAGTTGTGATTTAAAAACTGGAAGGCTGGCGGCTAGCCTGACATGAAGAGGCAATTCATACCATGGTCTCAGAGCCACAACTGAGAAAGCTCAATCCCCCCTGTTCTTGAGCCATGTTTTAGGGACAACAAGGAGTAACTAGTCAGTGGACCTCAATGACCTTGAATGGGCATATGGCTTCAATAGATCAGCAATATGGAGCTAAACCATTAAGGGCTCTAAAAACAAACAACTGAAATATCATCAAAAAGTTGATTTATTTCAGTAATTACATTCAAAAAGTGAAACTTGGATATTATATTCATTCATTACACACAGACTGGTATATTTCATTTCATTTCATTTCATTTCATTTCATTGTGATGATTAAACCTGACAACTAATGAAAATCCCAAATTCAGTATCTCCGAAAATTAGAATATTACTTAAGACCAATACAAAAGAAGGATTTTTAGAATTGTTGGCCAACTGAAAAGTATGAACATGTACAGCATGTACAGCACTCAATACTTAGTTGGGGCTCCTTTTGCCTGAATTACTGCAGCAATGCGGCATGGCATGGAGTCGATCCGTCTATGGCACTGCTCAGGTGTTATGAGAGCCCAGGTTGCTCTGATAGTGGCCTTCAGCTCTTCTGCATTGTTGGGTCTGGCATATCGCATCTTCCTTTTCACAATACTCCATAGATTTTCTAAGGTCAGGCGAGTTTGCTGGCCAATTAACAACAGGGATACCATGGTCCTTAAACCAGGTACTGATATCTTTGGCACTGTGTGCAGGTGCCAAGTCTTGTTGGAAAATGAAATCTGAATCTCCATAAAGTTGGTCAGCAGCAGGAAGCATGAAGTGCTCTAAAACTTCCTGGTAGATGGCTGCGTTGACCTTGGACCTCAGAAAACACAGTGGACCAACATCAGCAGATGACATAGCACCCCAAACCATCAGTGACTGTGGAAACTTCATTCTGGACTTCAAGCAACGTGGATTCTGTGCCTCTCCTCTCTTCCTCCAGACTCTGGGACCTTGATTTCCAAAGGAAATGCAAAATTTACTTTTATCAAAGAACATAACTTTGGACCACTCAGCAGCAGTCCAGTCCTTTTTGTGTTTAGCCCAGGCGAGATGCTGTGTCTTCTCCAAGAGTGGCTTGACACAACGAATGCGACAGCTGAAACCCATGTCTTGCATACATCTGTGAGTGGTGGTTCTTGACTGACTCCAGCTGCAGTCCACTCTTTGTGAATCTCCCCCACATTTTTGAATGGGTTTTGTTTCACAATCCTCTCCAGGGTGCGGTAATCCCTATTGCTTGTACACTTTTTTCTACCACATCTTTTCCTTCCCTTCGTCTCTCTATTAATGTGCTTGGACACAGAGCTCTGTGAACAGCCAGCCTCTTTAGCAATGACCTTTTGTGTCTTGCCCTCCTTGTGCAAGGTGTCAATGGTCATATTTTGGACAGCTGTCAAGTCAGCAGTCTTCCCCATGATTGTGTAGCCTACAGAACTAGACTGAGAGACCATTTAAAGGCCATTGCAGGTGTTTTGAGTTAATTAGCTGATTAGAGTGTGGCACCAGGTGTCTTCAATATTGAACCTTTTCACAATATTCTAATTTTCTGAGATACTGATTTTGGGGTTTGCATTAGTTGTCAGTTATAATCACCAAAATTAGAAGGAATGAATACTTGATATCAGTCTGTGTTAAATGAATGTATGCATTATACAAGTTTCACTTTTTGAATGGAATTACTAAAATAAATCAAGTTTTTGATGTTATTCTAATTATATGACAAGCACCTGTATATGTAGGGATATATATATTTACACATATTATAAACAGTTTGCAATGTGTTATATCATTCAAAGACAACATCGCTGAAGTAAGCTTCTGATTCTGCAGTTAAACATTAAGTGTGTACATTTTAGTGACATGTAGTGGTGAGGGTTTAAATTTTGGACTTTCAACTGCTTACACTATTCCACCGCTCTTTATCAGACCTGGAACTTTCTCAGAGTTATTAGTTATAGGAGCAGCAGCTCTGTACGGGATATTCTGGAGATGCTGAAGAGGGAAGAATGCTGTTGCACTGGTTAAACTAAGACAACGGCGTTTTCCTACTGCATTCCCTTCTATCCACCTGGTGAATGTCCGCTTTCTGGCCAACAATATGGACAAACTGCTGCTGCTCGACAGAACTAACTTTGACTTCTGCAGATCTGCCACCCTCTGTTTTACCGAATCCTGGCTTACCAAGCACATCCCAGACAGCGCACTTCACTTTCCGGGATTTAATTTCTTCTGTGCAGATAGCATAACCAAGCTCACAGGAAAAACAAGGTGGGGCGGACACTGTTTCTACATAAATGAAGTTAGGTGTACAGATGTCACAGTGTTAAGGAAAGCATGCAATCCTCACTTAGAGACATTATTCATTAACTGTAAACTTTTTTTATTCACCACAGGAGTTTTCCTCGTTTGTTCTGGTTTGCCATTTACATTCCACCTCAGACCTGTGTTAGTGAGACCAAAGGGGAGGCCTTCAGAAGTGGGAACAGATGCCTGTATAACCAGGCCAGGAGCACACACACTAAAGAGGTCAAAGCAGCTAAGAGGAGCTACGCTGAAAAGCCAGAAACAGCTTCACAGCAAGTGAGACTGGGGAACATCACAACAAGGACCCGGACTATTGGCACTGGCGCCCCCCAGGGTGTGTGCTCTTCCCTCTGCTCTAATCCCCATCTATACCAACGACTGCACCTCAAGAGACCCATCTGTCAAACACCTGAAGGTCGCAAACGACACAACAGTCATTGGCCTTATCTGGGACAGTGATGAGTTGGCCTTAAGATAGGAGGTTGTTGAGCTGGCTTTGTGGCCAGAACAATCTAGAGCTTTACAAGCTCAAAACTGCAGAGATGATCGTGGACTTCGGGAGGAGCCCCCATCACCATTCTAAACAGCCCTATGTCTGCTGTGGAATCCTTCAGGTTTCTGGTATCCACAGAATAGGGTTGAAGGGTTGGATTTGCCACTACAAAGGACAGGAGCAGACTACAACGGACAGTCAGGATTGCAGGATAAAAGGGTTTTAGCTTTGTATAAAGTAGATTGAGACCAGCTTTCACAACACACAACACAATTCGCTAGTTTAAAATCACAGTCTATTTTGTTGGCAAGGTTAACTACAACAGATTTAATATAGGGTTCCAAAGGGCCCAGGTCCATTTGAGAGGAATTAGACGCACCACTGGGTCTAAATATTTGATGAACATGATTCTATGTGTATCTTTGTGATTGATACGTCAGTCACTTACCATTTTATTCCAGGGAAGGCAATCATAAGAAGGAGTAGAATGTGGAGTGGATGTAGATTTACTTGGTGTAGATGTGGTTGTCCTAGTAGAATAAGTTGTTGATCTGCTGGCTGTGGTAGTAGTAGGTACAGTTTGAACAGTTGTAGATCCTGTGTTTGGCCTTTCAGTTGTAGTAGTAGGTTCGGTAGGTGGTGTTGTAGAAATTGTGGTTGTAGTTGGTGTTTCGGTTGTAATAGTAGATTTAGGTTCAGTTGGTAGCATTGTAGATTGTGTGGTTGTAGTTGGTACTTCAGTTGTAGTAGGTTCAGTCTGTCTTGTTGAAGATTTTGTGGTTAGTGTGGTAGTAGCTTCAGTAGGTGTTGTTGTAGACCTTGTGGTTGCAGTTGGTACGTCAGTTGTAGTAGGTTCAGTTGTTGTTGTTGTTGATGGAGTAGTGGTTGGTTCAGTTGAAGTTGAAGGTGTAGTTAGTGGTGTTGTAGAGCTTGTGATTGTAGTTGTAACTTCAGTTGTAGTTGTAAGTTCAGTTTGTGTTGTTGTAGATTTTGTGGTTGTGGTCGGTACTTCAGTTGTAGTAGGTTTAGTAGGTGTTGTTGTAGATTCTGTGGTAAGCGTAGTGGTAAGTTCAGTAGGTGTTGTTGTAGAACTTGTGGTTGTAGTTGGCACTTCGACTGTAGTCATAGGTTCAGTTGGTGGTGTTGTAGATGTTGTAGTTGTCGCTTCAGTTTTACTAGTAGGTGTAGTTAGTTGTGTTGTAGATTTTGTGGTTGTAGTTGGTACTACAGATGTAGTGGGTTCAGTAGGTGTTGCTGTAGATTCTGTGGTTAGTGTAGTGGTAGGTTCAGTAGGTGTTGTTGTAGACGTTGTGGTTATAGTTGGCACTTCAACTGTAGTTGTAGGTTCAGTTGGTAGTGTTGTAGATTGTGTGGTTGTAGTTGGGACTGCAGTTGTAGTAGGTTCAATAGGTGTTGTTGTAGAAGTTGTAGTTGTAGTTAGCACTAAAACATGATCCGTTGGTGATGGTGTAGTGCTAACTGTACCGATAATAACATCTACAGATGTTGAAGTTGTCAATTTAATTGTAGTAGCAAGTGTAGTTAGTGGTTTTGTATATTCTGTGGTTGTAGATGGTACTTCATTTGTAGCAGGTTCAGTATGTGTTGTTGAATACCTTGTGGTTGTAGATGGTACTTCAGTTGTAGTTGTAGGTGCAGTAGATAGTTTTGTAGACCTTGTCGTTGTAGTTGCCACTTCAGATGTGGTTGATGCAGTACTAGGTTCAGTAGGTGGTGTTGTAGACCTTGTGGTTATAGTTGGTACTTCAGTTGTAGTCGTAGGTTCAGTTTGTGTTGTTGTAGATTGTGTGATTCTAGTTGTCACTTCAGTTGTAGCAGTAGGTATAGTAAGTGGTGTTGTAGATTGTGTTTTTGTAGTTTGTGCTTCAGTTGTAGTAGGTTCAGTAGGTGGTGTTGTCGACCGTGTGGTTATAGTTGGTACTTCAGTTGTAGTCGTAGGTTCAGTTTGTGTTGTTGTAGATTGTTTGATTCTAGTTGTCACTTCAGTTGTAGCAGTAGGTGTTTTTAGTGGTGTTGTAGACCTTGTAGTTGTAGATGTTGCTTCAGTTGTAGTCGCAGGTTCAGTTTGTGTTGTTATGGATTCGGTATTTGGTGTAGTAGTAAGTTCAGTAGGTGGTATTGTAAACCTTCTGGTTGTAGTTTGCACTTCAGTTGTAGTCGTAGGTTCAGTTTGTGTTGTTGTAGATTTTGTGGTTGTAGTTGGTACTTCAGATGTAGTAGGTTCAGTAGGTGTTGCTGTAGATTCTGTGCTTAGTGTAGTGGTAAGTTCAGTAGGTGTTGTTGTAGACCTTGTGGTTGTAGTTGGCACTTTAACTGTAGTCGTAGGTTCAGTTGGTAGTGTTGTAGATGTTGTAGTAGTCGCTTCAGTTGTAGCAGTAGGTATAGTTGGTGATGTTGTAGATTTTGTGGTTGTAGTTGGTGCTTTAGTTGTAGTAGTAGGTTCAGTAGGTGTTGTTGTAGAACTTGTGGTTGTAGTTGGCACTTCAAGTTTAGTCGTAGCTTCAGTTGGTGGTGTTGTAGATGTTGTAGTAGTCGCTTCAGTTGTAGCAGTAGGTATAGTTGGTGATGTTGTAGACCTTGTGGTTGTAGTTGGTACTTCAGATGTAGTAGGTTCAGTGGGTGTTGCTGTAGATTCTGTGGTTAGTGTAGTGGTAGGTTCAGTAGGTGTTGTTATAGACGTTGTGGTTGTAGCTGACACTTCAGTTGTGGTTGATGTAGTACTAGGTTGAGTAGGTGGTGTTATAGACCTTGTGGTTGTAATTGGAACTTCAGTTGTAGTTGTAGGTGCAGTTTGTGTTGTTGTAGATTCTGGGGTTGGAGTTGGTACTTCAGTTGTAGTAGGTTCAGTAGGTGATGTTGTAGATGTTGTAGTTGTCGCTTCAGTTGTAGTTGTAGGTATAGTTAGTGGTGTTGTAGATTGTGTTTTTGTAGTTTGTGCTTCCGTTGTAGTAGGTTCAGTAGGTGTTGTTGTAGATGGTGTGATTCTAGTCGTCACTTCAGTTGTAGCAGTAGGTGTAGTTAGTGGTGTTGTAGATTTTGTGGTTGTAGTTGGTACTTCAGATGTAGTAGGTGCAGTAGGTGTTGCTGTAGATTCTGTGGTTAGTGTAGTGGTAAGTTCAGTAGGTGTTGTTGTAGACCTTGTGGTTGTAGTTGGCACTTCAACTGTAGTCGTAGGTTCAGTTGGTAGTGTTGTAGATGTTGTAGTTGTCGCTTCAGTTGTAGTAGTAGGTATAGTTAGTGGTGTTGTAGACCTTGTGGTTGTAGTTGGTGCTTCAGTTGTAGACGTAGGTTCAGTTGGTGGTGGTGTCGACCTTGTGATCGTAGTTGGTACTTCAGTTGTAGTAGGTTCAGTTGGTGTTGTTGTAGATGTTATAGTGGCTGGTTCAGTTGACTTAGCAGGTGTAGTTAGTGGTGCTGTAGACCTTGTGGTTGTAGTTGGTACTTCAGATGTAGTAGGTTCAGTGGGTGTTGCTGTAGATTCTGTGGTTAGTGTAGTGGTAGGTTCAGTAGGTGTTGTTATAGACGTTGTGGTTGTAGTTGACACTTCAGTTGTGGTTGATGTAGTACTAGGTTGAGTAGGTGGTGTTATAGACCTTGTGGTTGTAATTGGAACTTCAGTTGTAGTTGTAGGTTCAGTTTGTGTTGTTGTAGATTCTGCGGTTGCAGTTGGTACTTCAGTTGTAGTAGGTTCAGTAGGTGATGTTGTAGATGTTGTAGTTGTCGCTTCAGTTGTAGTTGTAGGTATAGTTAGTGGTGTTGTAGATTGTGTTTTTGTAGTTTGTGCTTCTGTTGTAGTAGGTTCAGTAGGTGTTGTTGTAGATGGTGTGATTCTAGTCGTCACTTCAGTTGTAGCAGTAGGTGTAGTTAGTGGTGTTGTAGATTTTGTGGTTGTAGTTGGTACTTCAGATGTAGTAGGTGCAGTAGGTGTTGCTGTAGATTCTGTGGTTAGTGTAGTGGTAAGTTCAGTAGGTGTTGTTGTAGACCTTGTGGTTGTAGTTGGCACTTCAACTGTAGTCGTAGGTTCAGTTGGTAGTGTTGTAGATGTTGTAGTTGTCGCTTCAGTTGTAGTAGTAGGTATAGTTAGTGGTGTTGTAGACCTTGTGGTTGTAGTTGGTGCTTCAGTTGTAGACGTAGGTTCAGTTGGTGGTGGTGTCGACCTTGTGGTCGTAGTTGGTACTTCAGTTGTAGTAGGTTCAGTTGGTGTTGTTGTAGATGTTATAGTGGCTGGTTCAGTTGACTTAGCAGGTGTAGTTAGTGGTGTTGTAGACCTTGTAGTTGTAGATGTTGCTTCAGTTGTAGTCGCAGGTTCAGTTTGTGTTGTTATGGATTCGGTGGTTGGTGTAGTAGTAGGTTCAGTAGGTGGTATTGTAAACCTTCTGGTTGTAGTTTGCACTTCAGTTGTAGTCGTAGGTTCAGTTTGTGTTGTTGTAGATTTTGTGGTTGTAGTTGGTACTTCAGATGTAGTAGGTTCAGTAGGTGTTGCTGTAGATTCTGTGGTTAGTGTAGTGGTAAGTTCAGTAGGTGTTGTTGTAGACCTTGTGGTTGTAGTTGGCACTTCAACTGTAGTCGTAGGTTCACTTGGTAGTGTTGTAGATGTTGTAGTTGTCGCTTCAGTTGTAGTAGTAGGTATAGTTAGTGGTGTTGTAGACCTTGTGGTTGTAGTTGGTGCTTCAGTTGTAGGCGTAGGTTCAGTTGGTGGTGGTGTCGACCTTGTGGTCAGTAGTTGGTACTTCCAGTTGTAGTAGGTTCAGTTGGTGTTGTTGTAGATGTTATAGTGGCTGGTTCAGTTGACTTAGCAGGTGTAGTTAGTGGTGTTGTAGACCTTGTAGTTGTAGATGTTGCTTCAGTTGTAGTCGCAGGTTCAGTTTGTGTTGTTATGGATCTCGGTTGGTTGGTGTAGTAGTAGGTTCAGTAGGTGGTATTGTAAACCTTCTGGTTGTAGTTTGCACTTCAGTTGTAGTCGTAGGTTCAGTTTGTGTTGTTGTAGATTTTGTGGTTGTAGTTGGTACTTCAGATGTAGTAGGTTCAGTAGGTGTTGCTGTAGATTCTGTGGTTAGTGTAGTGGTAAGTTCAGTAGGTGTTGTTGTAGACCTTGTGGTTGTAGTTGGCACTTCAACTGTAGTCGTAGGTTCAGTTGGTAGTGTTGTAGATGTTGTAGTTGTCGCTTCAGTTGTAGTAGTAGGTATAGTTAGTGGTGTTGTAGACCTTGTGGTTGTAGTTGGTGCTTCAGCTGTAGACGTAGGTTCAGTTGGTGGTGGTGTCGACCTTGTGGTCGTAGTTGGTACTTCAGTTGTAGTAGGTTCAGTTGGTGTTGTTGTAGATGTTATAGTGGCTGGTTCAGTTGACTTAGCAGGTGTAGTTAGTGGTGTTGTAGACCTTGTAGTTGTAGATGTTGCTTCAGTTGTAGTCGCAGGTTCAGTTTGTGTTGTTATGGATTCGGTGGTTGGTGTAGTAGTAGGTTCAGTAGGTGGTATTGTAAACCTTCTGGTTTTAGTTTGCACTTCAGTTGTAGTCGTAGGTTCAGTTTGTGTTGTTGTAGATTTTGTGGTTGTAGTTGGTACTTCAGATGTAGTAGGTTCAGTAGGTGTTGCTGTAGATTCTGTGGTTAGTGTAGTGGTAAGTTCAGTAGGTGTTGTTGTAGACCTTGTGGTTGTAGTTGGCACTTCAACTGTAGTCGTAGGTTCACTTGGTAGTGTTGTAGATGTTGTAGTTGTCGCTTCAGTTGTAGTAGCAGGTATAGTTAGTGGTGTTGTAGACCTTGTGGTTATAGTTGGTGCTTCAGCTGTAGACGTAGGTTCAGTTGGTGGTGGTGTCGACCTTGTGGTTGTAGTTGGTACTTCAGTTGTAGTAGGTTCAGTTGGTGTTGTTGTAGATGTTATAGTGGCTGGTTCAGTTGACTTAGCAGGTGTAGTTAGTGGTGTTGTAGACCTTGTAGTTGTAGATGTTGCTTCAGTTGTAGTCGCAGGTTCAGTTTGTGTTGTTATGGATTCGGTGGTTGGTGTAGTAGTAGGTTCAGTAGGTGGTATTGTAAACCTTCTGGTTGTAGTTTGCACTTCAGTTGTAGTCGTAGGTTCAGTTTGTGTTGTTGTAGATTTTGTGGTTGTAGTTGGTACTTCAGATGTAGTAGGTTCAGTAGGTGTTGCTGTAGATTCTGTGGTTAGTGTAGTGGTAAGTTCAGTAGGTGTTGTTGTAGACCTTGTGGTTGTAGTTGGCACTTCAACTGTAGTCGTAGGTTCACTTGGTAGTGTTGTAGATGTTGTAGTAGTCGCTTCAGTTGTAGCAGTAGGTATAGTTGGTGATGTTGTAGATTTTGTGGTTGTAGTTGGTGCTTTAGTTGTAGTAGTAGGTTCAGTAGGTGGTGGTGTCGTTTTTGTAGTTGCAGTTGGTACTTCAGCTGTAGTAGGTTCAGTAGGTGTTGTTGTAGAACTTGTGGTTGTAGTTAGCACTAAAACATGATCCGCTGGTGATGGTGTAGTGCTAACTGTACCGATAATAACATCTACAGATGTTGAAGTTGTCAATTTAATTGTAGTAGCAAGTGTAGTTAGTGGTTTTGTATATTCTGTGGTTGTAGATGGTACTTCATTTGTAGCAGGTTCAGTATGTGTTGTTGAATACCTTGTGGTTGTAGATGGTACTTCAGTTGTAGTTGTAGGTGCAGTAGATAGTTTTGTAGACCTTGTCGTTGTAGTTGCCACTTCAGATGTGGTTGATGCAGTACTAGGTTCAGTAGGTGGTGTTGTAAACCTTGTGGTTATAGTTGGTACTTCAGTTGTAGTCGTAGGTTCAGTTTGTGTTGTTGTAGATTGTGTGATTCTAGTTGTCACTTCAGTTGTAGCAGTAGGTATAGTAAGTGGTGTTGTAGATTGTGTTTTTGTAGTTTGTGCTTCAGTTGTAGTAGGTTCAGTAGGTGGTGTTGTCGACCGTGTGGTTATAGTTGGTACTTCAGTTGTAGTCGTAGGTTCAGTTTGTGTTGTTGTAGATTGTTTGATTCTAGTTGTCACTTCAGTTGTAGCAGTAGGTGTAGTTGGTGGTGTTGTAGATGTTGTAGTAGTCGCTTCAGTTGTAGCAGTAGGTATAGTTGGTGATGTTGTAGATTTTGTGGTTGTAGTTGGTACTTCAGATGTAGTAGGTTCAGTAGGTGTTGCTGTAGATTCTGTGGTTAGTGTAGTGGTAAGTTCAGTAGGTGTTATTGTAGACCTTGTGGTTGTAGTTGGCACTTCAACTGTAGTCGTAGGTTCAGTTGGTAGTGTTGTAGATGTTGTAGTAGTCGCTTCAGTTGTAGTAGTAGGTGTAGTTAGTGGTGTTGTAGATTCTGTGGTTGTAGTTGGTACTTCAGTTGTAGTAGTAGGTTCAGCTGGTGATGGTGTCGACCTTGTGGTTGTAGTTGGTACTTCAGTTGTAGTAGGTTCAGTTGGTGTTGTTGTAGATGTTATAGTGGCTGGTTCAGTTGACTTAGCAGGTGTAGTTAGTGGTGTTGTAGACCTTGTAGTTGTAGATGTTGCTTCAGTTGTAGTCGCAGGTTCAGTTTTTGTTGTTATGGATTCGGTGGTTGGTGTAGTAGTAGGTGCAGTAGGTGGTATTATAGACCTTGTGGTTGTAGTTTGCACTTCAGTTGTAGTCGTAGGTTCAGTTTGTATTGTTGTAGATTGTGTGGTTGTAGTTGGTACTTCAGTTGTAGTAGGTTCAGTAGGTGTTGTTGGAGAACTTGTGGTTGTAGTTGGCACTTCAAGTTTAGTCGTAGCTTCAGTTGTTGGTGTTGTAGATGTTGTAGTAGTCGCTTCAGTTGTAGCAGTAGGTATAGTTGGTGATGTTGTAGATGTTGTGGTTGTAGTTGGTACTTCAGATGTAGTAGGTTCAGTGGGTGTTGCTGTAGATTCTGTGGTTAGTGTAGTGGTAGGTTCAGTAGGTGTTGTTATAGACCTTGTGGTTGTAATTGGAACTTCAGTTGTAGTTGTAGGTTCAGTTTGTGTTGTAGATTGTGCGGTTGCAGTTGGTACTTCAGTTGTAGTAGGTTGAGTGGGTGATGTTGTAGATGTTGTAGTTGTCGCTTCAGTTGTAGTTGTAGGTATAGTTAGTGGTGTTGTAGATTGTGTTTTTGTAATTTGTGTTTCAGTTGTAGTAGGTTCAGTAGGTGTTGTTGTCGACCGTGTGGTTATAGTTGGTGCTTCAGTTGTAGTTGAAGGTTCAGTTTGTGTTGTTGTAGATTGTGTGATTCTAGTTGTCACTTCAGTTGTAGCAGTAGGTGTAGTTAGTGGTGTTGTAGATTTTGTGGTTGTAGTTGTTACTTCAGATGTAGTAGGTTCAGTAGGTGTTGCTGTAGATTCTGTGGTTAGTGTAGTGGTAAGTTCAGTAGTAGTTGTTTTAGACCTTGTGGTTGCAGTTGGTACTTCAGTTGTAGTAGGTTCAGTTGGTGTTGTTGTAGATGTTGTAGTGGTTGGTTCAGTTGACTTAGCAGGTGTAGTTAGTGGTGCTGTAGAACTTGTAGTTGTAGATGTTGCTTCAGTTGTAGTCGCAGGTTCAGTTCGTGTTGTTAGGGATTCGGTGGTTGGTGTAGTAGTAGGTTCAGTAGGTGGTATTGTAAACCTTGTGGTTGTAGTTGGCACTTCAGTTGTAGTCGTAGGTTCAGTTTGTGTTGTTGTAGATTGTGTGGTTGTAATTGGTACTTCAATTGTAGTAGTTTCAGTAGGTGTTGTTGTAGAACTTGTGGTTGTAGTTGGTACTTCAGTTGTAGTAGGTTCAGTTGGTGTTGTTATAGATGTTGTAGTGGTTGGTTCAGTTGACTTAGCAGGTGTAGTTAGTGGTGTTGTAGATTTTGTGGTTGTAGTTGTTACTACAGATGTAGTGGGTTCAGTAGGTGTCGCTGTAGATTCTGTGGTTAGTGTAGTAGTAGGTTCTGTAGGTGTTGTTGTAGACGTTGTGGTTGTAGTTGGCACTTCAGCTGTAGTTGTAGGTTCAGTTGGTAGTGTTGTAGATTGTGTGGTTGTAGTTGGTACTGCAGTTGTAGTAGGTTCAATAGGTGTTGTTGTAGTTGTCGCTTCAGTTGTAGTAGCAGGTGCAGTTAGTGGTGTTGTAGATTCTGTGGTTGTAGTTGGTACTTCAGTTGTAGTAGTAGGTTCAGTAGGTGGTGGTGTCGTCCTTGTGGTTGCAGTTGGTACTTCAGTTGTAGTAGGTTCAGTTGGTGTTGTTGTAGATGTTGTAGTGGTTGGTTCAGTTGACTTAGCAGGTGTAGTTAGTGGTGTTGTAGACCTTGTAGTTGTAGATGTTGCTTCAGTTGTAGTCGCAGGTTCAGTTTGTGTTGTTATGGATTCGGTGGTTGGTGTAGTAGTAGGTTCAGTAGGTGGTATTGTAAACCTTCTGGTTGTAGTTTGCACTTCAGTTGTAGTCGTAGGTTCAGTTTGTGTTGTTGTAGATTTTGTGGTTGTAGTTGGTACTTCAGATGTAGTAGGTTCAGTAGGTGTTGCTGTAGATTCTGTGGTTAGTGTAGTGGTAGGTTCAGTAGGTGTTGTTGTAGACCTTGTGGTTGTAGTTGGCACTTTAACTGTAGTCGTAGGTTCCGTTGGTAGTGTTGTAGATGTTGTAGTAGTCGCTTCAGTTGTAGCAGTAGGTATAGTTGGTGATGTTGTAGATTTTGTGGTTGTAGTTGGTGCTTCAGTTGTAGACGTAGGTTCAGTAGGTGGTGGTGTCGTCCTTGTGGTTGCAGTTGGTACTTCAGTTGTAGTAGGTTCAGTTGGTGTTGCTGTAGATTCTGTGGTTAGTGTAGTGGTAGGTTCAGTAGGTGTTGTTGTAGACATTGTCGTTGTAGTTGGCACTTCAACTGTAGTTGTAGGTTCCGTTGGTGGTGTTGTAGACCTTGTGGTACTAGTTGGCGCTTCAGTTGTAGTCGTAGGTTCAATTGGTGATGTTGCAGTTGTCGCTTCAGTTGTAGTAGCAGGTGTAGTTAGTGGTGTTGTAGATTCTTTGGTTGTAGTTGTAGGTTCAGTTGTAGTAGTAGGTTCAGGAGTTGTAGTTGTAGTACATTGGACCACGCATTTCTTGTTCTCTTTATCAAATATGGGCTTGTCTTCTGGGCATACCGGGTAACAGCCTGCAAAAATCACAGTACAAAACATCACACATGATTTTCTGGCACTAAAAGCATTGTTATTTACATTGTAATTAAGTATTTGACACTGCGAAACAGCGTTTCTATAAATTAGTGGTGGGCATAGATTAATTTTTTTTCTAGGTTAATCTCACTGTAACCTTGAAATTAATCTGGATTTATTTAGATTAAAATGGCTCATTTGAATTCTGCTGAAGGCATTCAGAATATGTGTGCAAACGGGTTTCACGACTACAAACTGCTTGAGAAAGCTGTTCTGCTATGATAATTGGTGATGAAAATAAATCATGTTCAATAAGATGGCTGTCGGGGTATCAACAGTTACTGAAAGCTGTAGTTTATACTGTTTATTAGCACTTCTGTGTAGCCTACTTGTGACTCATAAATCTTCGTACACAAAGTGCTGTCCAACAGCTGTCTGTGGATGTGTTGCTACAGTTAGTGTGAGTAAATACCGCACAATGCGTTTTTTAATCAACCGGCATATCTGGTTAGTTGTAAACAAACAGCTGACCGAGCGAGGTTGTAACTGTAACTCGGGTGTAACGTGATTCCCAGCTCCAACCTCCGAGGTAAATGGAACGCAGCAATAACTGCATCCATGTTAGCACGCCACGTTTGATGTGGTAATTTCACAGTAGGCATACACACAAGTTCGACGACTTCGTTCTTGTCCCTTACAGTGCAATTCAGCTAGGCGTAATTCTGCACTAAGATATCAAGCTTGAGTAATATAGACCCAGCTCCCAACCCAACTTTGAGAATAGATTAACAGCGATATTTTTTTATCAGCCCAATAAGAGTCTCACGTTAATGCAGCACGTTAATGCAGATAACGGTCCACCACTACTATAAATATAGTTTTGTTATGTGTCACAAGTCTGTCAAACAGGATCAGTTCAAAATAAGGAGATTATATGATTTTTATTAGCAAATTAATCAGTGTTAACGTGAGCCACTGTGAGTTAACCTCTTACCTTCCAGGTGGGGTAAAGAGGTGCTGCAATTTCCTTGTGGATTGAAGCAAGTCTTGTAGCAAGGTGTGTGGCAAGGGTTGTAGTGCCACTTGCATTCACCTGGGCTGTTGTAGTAGTCACAAAAGACAGCTAGAATAAAAAATAAAATGGATGTTATGTTTTAAATAAAGGAATTGTTGATTACAAAAAGTAGATTCATGTCTATGGAAGTGTCACTGAAAAGTGTCACAAAAGACAGCTAGAAGAAAAGATATAATGAATGTTACGTTTTAAATAAAAGAAATGTTGATTAAAACAAGCTGACTAATAAACGTGTCACTGAGATCACAAACTTCAAAATCCATCTGCTATATCCTTGCATTATATTTATTTTAGGTTTCAAGAATGCTTTTATCTTTATCTTTTTCAAATGACACTTATTAAAAAAATATTAACAACATTCTGTAATACAAAATTGCACTTATATCTTGAACTACACAATTCATTGCAGTGTTTTAAAATAAACATTTTACAAAGCACGCACTGATGCCAATAGAGTCTCTTAAATATATAAAACAGGGAAGATTATAAGATATCATTTTTATAAAGGAAAGAACAGCAAGCCATTCTCATAAATAAATGTCATCACATGTTAAATCCCTAAAAACTGAGGTCATAAGAATTTGAGGAATCTAAAAACATGGTCTTGGAAACCTCAGTTAAATCTGAGGGGGAAATAGTTTACTTACGACAGATTTCTGGAGTTCTCCATGCAACACAGACACCTGCCTCATTACAAGCTTGAGCATAAGATGCAACTGCTGTGCAGAAACACTCACAGTCTCCGCCAGAGTCACAGGCACATGAGTCTGTCACACAGTTTTCATAAAATGGATGTGGATCTACCTATTTTTCAAAAGATGTGACAATAAAAAAATCTGTTTGATGTTTTCAATCATATAACTTTATATTGTGATAAATTAGAAAGAAAAAATGCTGTTACCTTATTGTGGCAGTGTTTGAAAGTACCATCCTTTGCAATTATAATGTTGCACATCATTTTTGCCCAGTGATGTCTAGTGGGTCTTGCTCCACAAGGGTCAACATTCATTTCCACATCTGGGCAGCTGCTTGACACTTTCCAGCTGTTTGCAAACTCAAACGGATTGCTCACTGCCAGCTGACCTTGCGTGGTGAAGTCATTCTGTCCATCACCATCAAAATCTCCACACAGACCACATACCGCTCCCTGTATGGCCGAACAGAGTCAGTTACTTATTTTATAAGACAATATAATATAATAATAACAATATTCTATATCAATACAAGATACAAGCATTTTTCAGGCATCAATAAACCTGTATTATGTTGACAAGCACAATGTTCTATCGTATTTACATCAATGTTGTAAATATTGAAATAAGTGCCTTAAGGACCTTTTCTGCAATATGTACATGCTGTACATCAATGCCATTATTGTCCCAAAGATTTTTAAGTGAAGAAAATTATCAGCAAAGACAGATAAACAACAGATGAGAAAAAGATGGTCCATCATATCAAAACTCTAAGCTCTTTCTCTAAGAAATGTCAGTCATCATCCCTGAAACAATGTCTGTGACTCACTCTGTGGTGTGGTTCAAGGAGGATCGCGAACAGTTGTTTTCTGATCCCACATCACTGTCAGACCAATGGCAGATTCCAAAACCAGATACAACCCAACCCTCCTTATTTTGTACTGAATCTGAGGGCCATCTCCAAGGTCCTCTTCCTTATAGTCTCCCTTTGATAGTTTGACTTCCATTCGCTGCAATGTTAAAAAGATTTTTGTTGCTTTCATTGTAATTGTAAAAACTGCAGGTTGATATATTATATCATTTATAGTGTGCTCAATATTTTAGGCACAGAATACATATCAGGTGTTGGTATTTTGTCTTACCCCCAGTTGGATTCGAACAGTTTTGGAGCATGTGGTGCCTGTAGTTCCACATGGTACATTTTCTGTGATAACACCAAAATTGCTCTGCACTGTTTTATTGCCACAGTTGTTCTTAAAAGAGAGATATTCATTAAACATTTAGTACTCTTGCTTCATAGTAGACATGAGACCATTGATCAAATCACACTTCAGATTGGCCTTTACTAATCCAGAATACTAACATTGTTAAAGAAAAGCTTAAACATAAAATCATGGAAGATTTTGACATGCTTTTTTACCTTAACAGCAACAGAGTCACAATGTCCTCGAAACCCATATGATCGCTGATCAAATGTATTGTAGTGACCACTCCCATAAATAATGCAAGTTCCCGGACATCTTTTGTCTGTGCACTCCCAGTTTCCACTTTTGCAGGTACTAGATGTAACAGAAATTGTTAAAATAAATACTGCTATTACATAAAACATGCAGGCAAATATGATATTTGTTTACACTACTACATTTTACATCTAATTAAAAACAAGTTCATACCAGATGTTACACTGGTTAGGGATTTGTGTTCCAGGGGCATAAAGATGCCCATCATGCTGACATGGACATTCATGGACTTTTACACAGGAGCCTTTTCCATTATCAATAAGGCCACCTGGACACTGACAACCAGATGCACACTCTGGGGAGTCCTGGGGTAGATGGAGAGATCACAGTGAAAACATGACATACTACTACTACTACTACTACAACTACTGACAGCTCTTCCTCTAACTTTATTTAACTTTATTTATACTTTTCAAACCTGTTCACTCTGAAGTTGTAGAATATGCTGTTTTTGTTTTCTGTTGTTTTTGTATCTTTTGTTTAGTTTGAGCTTAAATCAGTTTTGTTAAGGTATATGCCGGTATGTGTCACAGACAACTACCACCCTATATGAAAGAATCACTTTTCTCTCTCTCTCATATTGGGTAATAGCAAGGGGACCTCCAACAGACATACCAGTGGAGTCACAATGATGACAACGGGGAAGAGAGAGAGAGAGGTGGGGGAGGGGTGGGGGTGAAGGCATGGGAGAAGCTGGAAAGGAAGGTGGAGATTCAGCCCCTGCTGACCCTGGCCCCCATAAGAGTGGACAATGCCATCATCTACAGTGCTTTGTCAGGCAGTCTGAGGACAAACACCTACAGCTCAACATCTGCAAGACAAGTTAATGAACTTCAGATGGAGAAGGAAGCCCTCAAACCCCTTTAGAATCCAGTGGCAAGGAATAAAGGTGGTGGATTACTACAAATTTCTGGGAGTACACAACAATGTGGACTGGTTGGATAACACAAAGGCTTTCTACAGGAAAGGACAGAGAAGACCTTTTTGAGAATCAGTTCTTCGGTGTGTGCACTAGGCTACTACAAGTCTAGACTAGCCAACTCACTGTTCTTTGCAGTGGTGTGCTGAGGTTGTGGTGGCAGCACTGCCCACCCCCCACCAAATGTTTAAAATGACTGACAGCAGCCTCTCTAATAATGAAAGTAAATTGTTAAAGAATATACTCATACATTAATACAACACATAGTAAAGAACCTGGAAGAGAGAGATGTGACCCACGACCAGTTCATCATAGTTAATAATAACGCAGTGCAATGAGGGTCCAGACGGTTCATACAGGAGACATAGCGCAGTGTATTTCAGGCACTTCACTGATAAACCACTTGTTAAAATAGGGCCCCTTATTTTAACATACTGTTCACCATTAAATTCAGGAAATAACATTAGATCTGTTTATTTGAGAATCATATGTCAATTTAGAAAAAATAGCTCACACAATCATTGCTGTCCAGATTTAAACATGTTTGAGCACACTGCAGTCCAAGCTCTCCTGCGGCTGCAGTGGAGCAGTTGAAGTACACTTTTGGTAAAGGGCATGCTGTAAAAATAGACAGACAGACCAATTTAATGTCACACAATATATGTAAATTGAAAACCTCAGTATAGAAAAATAAAAATAAAAAGCATACTTTCTGAACGGACTCTTAGAGAATGGCAATGAAGTATTCCATTGGTGCACATACTAGAAATAGACCCAAAGAAATAAGATGCAACACAAAGATACAATTTAGTTTCTGTTAATCTCACATACAACGCACACTACAATCCCGCGAAAACCTTAGTCTAGAAAAACTGATGAACTCAAATGAAATTGCAAACAGCTGACTCACCATTGGTCGTCTTTGATGCTGATGGACTTTCCTGCCTGGATGTAGACTTCATTATGGTAGCAGGGACATTTTGCCATGGGGACGCACAAGTCGTCTTCATTTAGGTAGAAACCCTCAGAGCAAGAGCAGCCATCCACAGGGAAGAAGTCAGAAGTGCAGCTTTGCTGCTTTTCGCCCAACGATCTGCAAGTCAGCTGGCATCTCTGATTCTTGTAAGAGAAGGTCTGAGATGCTGGACAGCTCCTTGTGTACTTATCTGTTTGTGCACAATGTAAAGATGGTTACTTATAGTTTTATGTCTAAATAATGAAGGGGAAGATGTTCATCAAACGCCAGAAATCATCACTCATCTTTACCAAAACATAACAAATAAATACTTACTGCAAACATTCTCTCTCCAGTCTGTCAGGAGCACTCCCTTTGATGTACAAGCTCTTGCATAGGAGGAGAAGACAGCACAGAGGCAGTCCTCACTTTTCTCACAGTTACAGCTAGCGTAAGTACATCGCTGCAGAAGAGAGCAAACACTTCAACAAAATTACGCTCATCAAATTGTATCCGTGAAAAACAAATAGAAAGGCTGTACCTTGTAGTACGTCTCAGGATCCATCACTGAATGGCACTGTGCAAAGGTACTGTTTGGACTTAGTAGCAAGGTGCACCAGTGTTTGGCGTAATTCTCTAAGAGTGGAGAACAATTAACTTTTAAATTTTTAAGAAGTTCAAATGTGTTGCGCTGTTCAGTGGGTGTAAATATAACATACTTGCAATGGGTGTAATTATAACATACTGGAAACAGTATGGAAATAGTTTCAAGCAGAGAATAATAGTCAAAAAACCCAAACACATTTACCATTTTCCACACTGAGGGCACAGGGGTCATCAAGTCTTTCCTCTCTGTCTCGGCACAAGAAGTTAGCCTTCCAGGAGTTACTAAAAGTTGCTGCTGTTCCCTCCACGATCCCCTGTGGAGTCTTCATATCATCAGACAAGACCATGTTGTAGTTCCCACATAAACCTAAAGAAACCAATATTTTTATGGTCAAATGTCAAAACTGTTTTATTGTAGTTTTGAGCATATTTTTCCAGTTAGATCCCAATTATACTTGTGTTTTGTTGTCTTTACTGATGTTGAAATTAAGTTTTATATGATGAAAGATGACAATGGTGTGCTAATATGTACTAATATTATCATTAAGCTGATACGGTTGTGTGTAAAGCTCCTTTTTTGAAAACATGTAGTCTATTAAGATGAACACATTAAAATAGTAGCTTCTTATTAGATATAATAAAACTGCTGCGTGGGTGTAAAAGATTAATTACAATGAGAAAAACTAAACTGGAAAAAAATTCACCAGAAACATTTGCATCTGCCTTTCCTTAGAGCTCTGACTGGATTTACGTTTATTATGAAACTATGGTAGCTTGAGTAACTAGAGAGATGAAACAAGTCTTTTCTTCTGCTTTCCTATGGCATGACAACTTTTATTAAAACATAGTTATACATTTTAATAATCAACACTGGAAAGGTAGTTTTGATTGGACAATTTGATGTGATATAAGGGCAACCCTGTGAGTAGTAACACTTCTGTTGAGGAAAAGGGACTGAAAGAAGATTTCAAATTTGTTGAAAAAAGCCTTTATCTTATTTTGAATGTTCTACCTCAGATTTGTTAAGTGATCCACTGTTTGGAAGTGTTAGTGTTGTCATAAAGAGAAGTTTAACCACATAATTAACCATCTGGTTTCTTTAATTTTCACTCAGGAGTTCAGTCAGCCTTTAAACTTGAAAAAAAAAAGATTTGACATATATCATGATAATTATAGATATCGAATAATATTAAATGTTTTTATTGTGATAACATTTTGGGCCATTTCGCCCAGCCCTAGTAACACCACGTCCCTTAATCATGAATATATCTGTAATTTTACAACATTTAAGGGTACTTTGCTCCTGCCTTTCCTCTGTCTGAGCTCTGCCTTTTCTCTTTCTCTTGTTCCCCTGTGCATTTTTTTCTCCACACTGGTGGCCATGCACACTCATGCACTGACTGAACGTGTTGATATAATATTAAAAAAGCTTGCTTTGTCATCGCTGCTGCTGGTTAAGTTGATAATAATGGCAGGCCAAAACAGCCCTCGGTCTGACG
>JALXJV020000008.1:10782559-10872706 GCA_024633595.2 Lepomis macrochirus | reverse complement strand
GTGTGTGTGTGTGTGTGTTTTTGTTTTTTGAGTCCCTGCATTCTTCCTGCTTTGAGATAGATTTGTAGACAAATTTGGAGTCTGGTGGCTGCTGTCCTTGCATTTTTATTATGTTTTTGTGTTGTTGAGGAATCTCCTTCTACTCCCTTAGCCAAGGTGGAGGAAGGTGTTTGTGCTAAAACATTGACACTTAAACTTTGAGCCTTTAGGGCATGACCTTGTGCAATAAAACCTGTGTGTGCATGCATTTATTGTTTTTTTCTAATATATAACTGTGTGAGGGTAGTATTTATGTCTGCTTGTGGTACTGTGTGTTTGTTTGTGTGTGTTTGTGTGTGAGAGACGGAAAGAGCGAGAGAGAGGTGTGGGTCCGGGGCAGAGCTTGCCAGAAGAGATCTGAAGCTAGATACAAAGCAGATATAGATGAAGGTTGCCTTATTCACAGGATATGAAACTCTGCACTCCACAGCACTTCAAAGCTTTGCCCTCATATTAGCAGCAAGCTCAAGAGAAAGTCTTGTTTTTTAATGATGCTCATCCATAAATGAGGCAACCAGGAGCAGCAGAACACAAACAGGCCAATTAAACTTTCCCCAAATCTCCATTTTAATGTGGCCCAGTTGTGCTCCTGCCTTCCTTAACCCGGTAAATGTAGTTGAGCCTCCTGCAAATGAGATTTTACATGCTGTGATATTTTAATGCGGTGCTAATTATTCGTAGTCCACCTTTAGCATGTCTGTGTGAATTCTTGACTCTCAGAGGAATTTAGCTAGCGAGTCGGTGCACTTTAAAACTTTAAAGTATATCTGAAAAGCAAACAAGAGGGCGTAATAAATTAAATTGATTGCCCGCCTGTTGACATGGAGTTTTGTGTTCAAACCAGCAATACTGTGTTAGTTGCGATTGTGGCTCAGGAGAGCGGGTTGAGCGGTTTGCCCATTAATTGGAAGGTTGGCGGTTCAATCCCCGGCTCCTCCATACTGCATCTCGAAGTGTCCTTGGGCAAGATACTGAATCCTGGTAGCTGTTCCTCCAGTATATGAATGCGTATGAATATGTAAGCACTTAGGCTCAGTGTATGAATGTGAGTGAATGGTGAATGTGCTGTAGTGTAAAAGTGCTTTTAGTGATCGCAAAGACTAGAAAGGTGCTATACAAATACAGAGCATTTACATTTACTGCTTACAAGATATGGCGTCTGACCAGTGAAAACTCTACATGTATATCGTCAAAGAATGATCAGTAGGCAGCTGTAATCTCAGAGCCAACATGTCTAAACAAACATCCAGTGAACATGCACATTCCTAAAGAGTTACACCGAAACTAACTGGTACTGATTTTTTTTTTTATCCCACATCACAATCTAATAAACTGTATATAAATTATGCCAAGGTTAAAGTCATATTTAATCGAAGTCATAAATGATTCAGGTAGTTGCAGTAATAAAGTAAAAGGAAGACACAAACAGATTTATTGCAGCCTTGTTCATGTTACTCAAAGACTGGATTCAATATTATTCCATATTGACCTTTAGTAGAATCCTAACTTGATGATAAAATCATTTACATAACAGTGGAATGCTGGCAAAATAAATGTCATTTGTCATGTCAGTTTCACAAACGCTTGTGAATTAATTTAGATAACACATTATAAACTGGTAAATTTTTAAAATGTAATACTGCTGTCAGAATATTATTATTATTGTCCACTATACATAGTATATCATCCTAGACACTATACTTCAGATCGATACAAACTCTAGATTGATGGTTAATTTACATTGTTGTCTGCATAATTTATTCAAATTATCAATCCAAGGGTTTTTAAGAAATTGATAATACACAAGTGTATTTTTCCATTAGGTGTAGGCGGGCTAAAAGTAGACATTTCATTTCAAATGTCCATGCCCAAGTCCTGTTGGTATAAGAGAAATAACCTAACATTTTGTGATATATCAAATAAACAACAATTCAAAATAAAATTCAACTTAAGGCACCTGATGAAGTTCTAGGACCTAGGATCTTACATTACAACATACTTTGTGCTGACTGTATAGGAATCCATTACTTTATTTTGCACAATTTCATTTTCTTACCAGGTTTGTATTAGACAATATTCAATTTGATGATAATGAAATCACATACAAATTATGCAGGAATTATGAAGATTTACTTCTCAATATTATACCTGCTCTGTCAATAAATAAATTTTGTTCCTGGTCACAGATTCTTTCTCTGAATCTAAACATCGGTTTCAATCATATTATGTTATTGACATGTTTGTGATGTCAGCAAATCTTACAGTAAAACAGACTCCCTGTAAGATAATTACTAATAAAATATCTCAGTAATGTGTTGTGACTTCTTTCGCTTTGATAGTATTTTAGTGAATGATATGACGTGTGCAGAGATCCTATCCTTGACTTGGCTTCTCTTCTCTGCACTGATCAAAGTGCTGTAGAGGCTGTCACTGTGTTTTAGGAGACAGAAACACGTTGTCTGTGCTGTCTGTGACAGCCTGGAGTGTGCTATCTGTATTTCTCTGCTCTAATATCATTAACACCATGAGCTGCAATTTTCTACAGAAACAGAGCAGGGCAGACAGTTTTGAAACAGAAAATATCTTAGAGAACTTAGAGTTCTGCTGTGCAGTCTCTGCTAAAATTGTGTATTTTGTTTCTGAGGTTGCTTTTTGTTTAAAAGTATGAGTCTCTAAATACCAAACAGTGGAGATGTATAGAAATTACAGTAAAGTGCTTTGTGAAATTACCTAAAAAATAAAAAGGTTACTAAATGTTGATTCTAGAGCAGCTACACTAAAGTTCACAACATCAAAGCCACTATATAAACTAAAAATATCTCACTATCTCAACAAATCTAAAATGTCAATAAAATACATCGCATTCCTTACATCAAAATACTGAGGGAATTTTAGAAAGAATGATTGTTTATGCAACATGTTTATGCTTGTTGAACAGGTGTATTGATAAAAGATGAGCACTGTCATGGCCGCCGACCCTGGTACATTGCACAGTCATGCCTGGCACCCGAAATAGTTTTTACTTGCAAATGTTATACTGTGCTTACAGTAACGAGTGTATTCAACTCGAGTAATCTTGGAGTTATCTTCACTCACCTGTTTGACTTCACTATCTCTCATCAGTGAAGTAATTAGGTGCATAACTTTGTTAAGAGTGTCTGTTACCTCACTGCACAGCCAGCCGCTATCAGAGTGAGCTAGCTGCTGGGTGCGAGTCAACAACATTGCCAAGAAAACTCCTCTTTGTAGTTTGACCGTGTCTTTTTCACACATAGCTCACCAGTCTTTAAAAATCCGGTCAGGCTAAGTTCATATCGGGATGACAATGAAAATTTTATTTATTGGTCAGCAGTGCTAAGAGAAACATTTAAATGTACAAAAGTACAAACATCAGCTTTCAAATTTTTGACGATATTGTGTTTGTGTTGTGTTTTCATTGTCAACAAATCCAACAAAGTACCTACAACGTGGTTTTGGAGTGATTTGTTTCCAACAGTTTCTGTAACTTTCTGAAACGAGCAATTCATGACACAGCTTTTTCAGGAACAACTATAAACACTTTTAATTTCAGACCTGGTCAGACCAGATCTCAAATTATCTATTTTTGAGCCCTCAGGTTGGCCCTCAGTACTCTCCGAGCAAGAACCTGTCTGTGGCTCTCAGTACTAAACCATTCATCCCTACTGAAGTTGTCTGCAAATATGCAGTTTAATTTAAAAAAAAGGCTAAATCATTTCCTAAAGCAGCAGGGCCCTGTAGTGTTTAGCAAATGTAAAATGTAAACATTTCTGTGAATGATAACACACATTTGGAGCTTTAGTGATTATTTCCAGCAGCGATGGATATGATTAGATACGTGGGACTAACTCCAAATAAAGTCCAGTGCTCATGCTAGTAGTAATAAAGGAACATGAGCCAGTGCAACAGTGAGGCTCATTAGCGCATTTTTAATTAGTTTTTGGACAACAATGGCATGCTATGGCAGAAACGAATACAATAGGCTTTGGATATACAGACAGTACTTGTTAGTAGGATCTATTTGTTGTATTTATGTGGGAATTGTTGACACTAAGAAAATATGTTATTTATTATATATAAGTTGTTAATTCAAAAATCGCTTCATCATGAGAGGTTCTCTAGCCCAAAAGCAAACTATTGATGTTACATTGATGTTAACATTTTACTTTCTTATTTTTACTTTCTCCAGATATGTCGGAGCAAAGTAAAGGAGACCCAGCAGCAGTTTTTCCACAGCCTTGCAGTGAGACAGAGTCTGGCCGTGCACTTCAACATCCAGCAAGACTGTGGACACTTCCTGGCTGATGTCCCCACCCGGCTGCTGCCCTGGGAAGAGGAAGAAGATGCAGAGGAGGAGGAGGAAGAGGATCCCGAGGAAGATGGTAACAGGCTGAAGGAGAAAGAGATTAAGACTGAAGCCAAGATGATGGACTCCAAAGCTGCAAATTGTAAATTAGATGAAACCCCAACAGCAGATCACATGAACACTGCTGGCTGCTTGAAGAGCAGAGTGGTGGTCATCACACGTGAGGTGCCCTTCCAGACAGTGGCTGACTTTGTTCGAGAAGGCGTGGCACGACACACTCATAACCCGGAGCTGTACGAGCGTCAGGTCTGTCTCCTGCTGCTGCAGCTGTGCTCCGGCCTGGAACACATGAAACCTTATCATGTGACCCACTGTGATCTGCGGCTGGAAAACCTGCTGCTGGTCCACTGCCTGCCTGGCAACCCCTGGAACCTGGACATTGTTGAGCCCAACAACAACAGCAGCAGCAGCAGTTCTGGTGCAAGCTCTGCCGGTGCTGCTGCCGCTGCTGCCAATGCCACCTGCCCCGCCCGCCTCATCATCAGTAACTTCTCCCAAGCAAAACAGAAGAGCAGTCTCATGTCCGCTGACCCTGGTACGCTGCGCGACCAGTCACGCCTGGCACCCGAAATTGTCACAGCGACTCAGTACCGCAAGTGTGATGAGTTCCAGACTGGAATTCTCATCTATGAGATGCTGCACCGGCCCAATCCTTTTGAAGAGACGCCGGAGCTGAAGGAGCGGGAGTACACCTGGGCGGACCTTCCACCGCTGCCTGTCAGATCGCTCTATTCACAGGGTCTGCAGCAGCTGGCCAGGTTACTGCTCACGGTCAACCCCTCAGAAAGGATCCGCATGTCCGAGGCCCGGGCCTGCCTGCAGTGCCTGCTGTGGGGCCCTCGGGAGGACTTGTTCCAGGCCCTGGGCTGCAGCAGCACAGGCCCCATGTCAGGGGCCACTTCCAGCCAGCGTGAGGCCACCCTCCAGAACTGGCTGGACCTGAAGCGGACACTGATGATGATCAAGTTCGCGGAGCGCTCGTTGGACGCGGCTTGCGGTGTCAGCCTTGAGGACTGGCTGTGCTGCCAGTATCTGGCGTTTGCCACCACAGACACCCTGAGCCGGGTCGTCCACATCCTGCAGCAGCCGCAGCCACATCCTCAGTCCCAGAACCAGAGCCAGCATGCGCACGCGGCACAGAACCAAACTCAAACACATCTAGCACACAACCTCCACCTGACTCAGTCACAGCCACTCTGAGTTCCCCCTACCTAGCTGTTACTATGGAAACAGATCCTACTCGCTTCTGCTGACACTAATGTGTGATGTGAGCTAATAGTCAGCTTTGTTATTGCAGCAGCCACAGTGCTCACCTAAAACTAAACAGCTGATTGTGCGATGTCTGTGTTTTCTTCCAGGACAAATTAATCCATAGAGTGAGAGGCTGTGTTCACATCCAACAGGGTTATTCTTAGCACTCATTAATAACAGCGGGATGGTTCTGACATCCAGTCCAAGACAAATTGTGAAGCATTACAGCAAATTGAAGTAATCTTTTGCTCATGGCAGTGACTTGCCAGACATCTTGTGTTAAGTCCAGTTCATCTGTGTCTTTAGCTGGCTACATCTCACATGTGCGGTAACACTCCACCAGATTTACTCAATATGTGAGGGATCTCTAAATTTGATGGGGTTTTTCTTAGTCAGGTTCTGAATTAGAGCGACATTTAAGATATAATTTGCAAAGCAGCTGTCTCCAGGATTTGTTTGAGGCGCTGTCAAATGGAATAAATTTGAGATTTTATAGTGGTACACATTAATATTTTATAGGAAAGTCTCATCAGACATCTGGAGAGAAAACTTCAAAAAGCGTCAGAAATGGAAATTTATCTCACAATTATTTAACCCATTATAGTGCAGATTCAGAAATCTGGAAAGACTAAAAAGAGAAATGAAGGGAGGCCATTTAAAATGAAGGGAATCGGGGAGGGTTCAAATGAAGCTCCTACAACAATCTAATCACAGTGAGTTTTTTTTTAATCTAGACTGATGCAGAAGTGAAATGTGTTTTACCACTGAAGCCAAAGACCTGCCACACATTGTTCATTTAGACAGTTTAGAGATGCATTTACAGGTTTTTTACCAGATATGTTTATTTCAGTTAATAACAAAATGCAATCAGACATGATTACTTTAACCAGATGTATAATTGGTTTGTCCCAGTGTTTGCACCGCTGAGACTCAGTTCAAATCTCACTATTCATAGTTTAAAAATTCAAAAGCCAGTCTGGAGTTGAATTCAACAAAGGTTACACCCTTAAATGCTGTTGTTTCATACCATACGCCTCTGCACAGGGCTTTGAACGAGGTAGGTGATGTACACTGAGCTTATTTTGGCTTTGTTGTAGTTTTCAGAGCTTAGTTAACAGATTTTATACAATTTGAAGTTAAAATGGGACACAACTGCCTGACTGTTGGTTTGGTTTCTTGTCAGACTATGTGCAATTAATATGTTTGTTTGTTATTTCCTTTGGAGGTAACAGCATATGAAAATTTTTGTGACATTTTGCAGTCTTTTCTAATCCTCCCTTCCTTTAGTTTTGTGGCACATAAACTGATTCATTTCAGCTCAATACTGCAATTTAAGAAACCAAGTTAAGTTCCTTGTAAAGAACTTGTTACAATGGATGGGAGACAGGGATGTTTCAGGGACTGCAAAAAAGTTCTTCTTTGTCTATTGTGTTGTTTTTGACAAGTTGTTTTTGAACGGTTCTGCTTTATGGATGACATTTGCACATTCACTCTGAACGTCTGCGCTCCTCGATGGAGACTGAGGACATGATGATGCAGGGAGAGACTGAGAAAAGTTCCTGTGAATTTGAGGAACTGGATTTGAATTGTGTCGCAGCGTGTGGAATGTAAAAAGTTTGCCTGGACTGAAACAGACATTTGGACCTGGTCTCATCCGCTTCAGAAACACTCAACTGAATTGAACCACTTCGTTTCACACATAAACTCTCTGTGTAATAATCAACCACAACCTTGAAAAGAAACTAACTTCTCAACCACTGAGACTTGCTTCCATTCCTCCTGCCTTGTTTTCCCGTCCTCTTTGTTGTTATCCAGCCAATAGGACAGCACATCCCGTATTGACCTCACTGCTAGATTTATTCTGCTTTAATTAAATGAGCTCTGTGATATTGATCAGTACCTTCCAGGCTTGAGTCAGTGGAAGTAATACATGTACACAAGCCTCAGCTTCCCCATGAAAACAATGGAAAACTGTTAACATTTTCAGTTTAATGCAGATGGATTATGTTGATCAAACACCCTGGAAAGCATCTTTAACTCAGATCTTAACTGGACTCTGTGTATTTTTGTGCAGAATGGTCCCTTTGATATCACACTGACATTACACAAAGGCTTTGCATCCAGAAGTTTACTTGGTTTATTTGCTCTGGTTAAGTTTGTGTTTTCAATTCTGAAAACTGCAGCAGTTCAGGTTGTTGTTGGGTGAGTAAATGTACTTTTGGGATCAGGATCCTGTGATCGTTTTACTGCAGATGTACAGTAGAAGGCTTAATGGTCCATGGAGTGAAAATGAGACAAAGCAGGTGTGAGTTTGTTGCTGCGTTAAAGGGTTTGTGTACTAAGGAATGTGTGTGGGCAGCACTGGTGGCTGTCCTTGTGTCTAGAGATTTAAGCCTTTATATAGTATATATAGTATAAATATATATAAACTTTGTCTATTTTAATCCACACACTATTTTGTCGAGTACCGAGCACATCCATTTCTGTCTGTAGAGAGACTAAATACCATTTATTCATTCTTAAAGCTTTACTTGATTTTCTTCAACCTTGCCAAAAGTGAGTAGTTAGCACTGTCCTAAACACAGGATAACTGAAAAAGATCTTATTCTTCAAGCCACGTGATGAGAAGCATTAATAAACAGATTAATGTACAGTATTTGAACTCCTCTTGTAAAGTTACCCACTTAAGAGATGAACCACTTTTGAAAAGAGGCTGAAGGATGACTTTTCAATGCACCATTAAAACCCAACATTCATCAACTGTACGGCCTACAGCGAATATTTTTCATTTTTTCTCTTTTTTTCCATCTCTTCCCCCTGTTGTTTTCTCTCTGCATTGTTAATTGCCACTGAACAGAAAAACAGAAGCTTCTAAGGCTTTCTATTAATACATGTACAGTATGTCTCCTGGCATGCCGCCATTTATTGTTGATCAAGTTAACCAACAGTAACAGAACAATAATAAATATATGTTTTTATATATACACTTTGTGCCAGTTTTATTGCTGTTGATCCTACCCTTCAGTAGAAATTAGCTAGAATTTACAGTAATTATATGGCATTTTTAGTCTTTTTTGGTGCTGAAGTATTTTATTATGTACTTGAGTTACATCTTTAGGATTAAGATTAGTTTGTGCAGTGAAACCCTTTTGTTTCCAGTCCTTTTGGACCTGGACTAATGCTATGAGGTCACTGATTTCAGCAAAATAAGAACCATCCTCAAGGCTTGTGCTGATAATGAGCCTTTTAAATTATTTACAGTGACTGTACTAAAACTGGAAACATTCATCTTCTCAGGGTTGTTTGAAACATGAGCCAAATCCCTGTGAATTTTTATCTCCAGAGAAACCTGCACTCTTAGTGTTTGAATCGGATCTTTTTTTTCTATGTAAATTTTAAGAACTTCTGATTCTTTGCTGGCTCTATCTCAGAGGAGCCCATGTATCTTACATCCTACACTGCTCTCAGTCAAGAGAATTATTTAGTTATTAATGTTAAAGTCTAATGTTTCTGGGAACATGGATCAGTGAAAGTTTTTCAGAATATAGGATTTGAATATTTAGGATTTAAAGATATAACTGACACTGATTTAGTTATAGTGCCCAACATTAACCCCAAAGCACAGCATTTCTTCCCAGCTCACTACTGATCAGGGAAATTTTGGGGACTATTGTAAACAAAAATTAGGGTGTGTGCCTTTTCTAAGTGATCATTTTGAAGATAAATATGATTAAAATTTGAGTAAGAGTAAATCACTTAAATGTTCTTTCACCTTTATTAAAGCACATTATTGAAATTTCTTGCTCAGTGGATAAAAGGGACAGCTTGGGCCAATTTAAACACCATGAATTTCACAACATTTGTATATGAGTCATACACAGACTCTGCAAAGGAGGTGTTTTGTACCTTGCTACGTTGGAACATGAAGTATTTCTATGCCAACATCACTGCAGCAGCTCTGCCACCAGATGGAGACATTCAAAAGGTAAAGAAAAGCCAGAAGGCACAATTCTCCTGCTGTTAAGCCTCTTATAAACTGACTATTACAGGGATTTGACTTTTATTCGTGCCACATTCAGTTCAGTGCGGCTGAAAGCTGTGAAAACATCCTGTATGAATTTTGCAGGACAAACAAGAATGCGAAAATGTTGACAAGCATTACTCTAAACTCATTTACCTTGAACTATAACAAACTAATCCTGTCTAGACTGAGATTATACTCTTATCTAACATAACGTGTCTTCCTTCCATGTCTTGTAACTGACAATGAGTAAAGAGGAAATCCTGTCCATCTACTCTTCTGTATTATATAGTAAAATAAAATTTATTTGGATTATTAGGACGCTCCGTCACTTTATTCCTACAGTAATTCCTTACAGGTTTAGTGCGTTTCATGTTGCGTGTGACACAAAATGACCACAAGTAGTTTTCATTCACAGGTAAGAGAGGTTTGCGTCAGAGGTATCAGACTGCCCGTTCAGTGGCGAAAGAAGTATTCAGATCTTAAGTAAACTTAACAAAAACACAATGAAAATTCTGCATTCAAAACATTACATAATTAAGAGTATGAAAGGATTATAAGCAAAGTTTACTTAAAAAAGTAAATTCTGCAGAAAAATTAGCTCAGTGTTTTCTTATTGTTGTAATTGTATTGGGTATTATTATAGGATGTTTTTGGATAAATGTTACTGATGCATTAATGTGTATGTGCATTTTACTCCTGTATGGTTGGCTAATTTTAACTGATTTATACACTGTTGGGTAGATTAATGTACAGGAACGCATCATATTCTACAAGGTCATGTGTTTATAGCAACGCTGTCTTTTGAGAACCATGTATCTCTGACAAGTCAGCTTTTCATGACCTTTATTTACCTTAAGAAGTAGAAGAATTTTCTTAACACATTCAGGAACATTTCATCCTTCCATTTGTCAGGGGGAAAAAAAATCTAATTCAAAATCACCAAATTTGGAGACATACGGTTTTCAATGGACAGGAGGGGCATGAATAACTAATCTGGAAAGGAATCAAAGCTATCAGACAAATGTAGTGGAGTAAAAAGTGTATTATTTGCTCCTTCCTGGAATTTTGTACTTGAGGGGCAGTAATCCCTATGTTCATCAGTCCTGAGTGATGGACCAGTAGGTTTATTTCCTGCATTGTGAGTCATTACTTAATCAATAATGTTGTTGGATTAGGTCAAAGCAGGTCAAACTGGGGCTCTGGCGACTTCCAGGAGATAACAGCAGGTTGAGGATGACAATAAACTGGAATCATTCCCACTTACTTGTACAATTGCTCACCATTCAACATGTTGACCATATTTCACCAACTAATCAAACACCATATCTGCAAAACTGCATTTTGCCAAGCAGTTTCAGATTGTAAAAACATAAAAATAGAAACATGTCCTGAAATGTTGGAGAGTGTAAAAGAGTAAAGTAAATAAAAGTCTCTTAAATTACTCAAGTAAGATCAAAGGATTTCCAAATTGGTACCACCTCCCAATAAGGATTATATATCAATTGGCTTTATTAACGGCAAATAATCATTTATTACTGCTTTAAAAATTAGTAATAAGAACATTTGGATTACCATCCTGCTTTGTCTGTACCGTTCTATATATATTATTTAACACACATAGATTGTGACAACTTATAACCCCTCTATAGAAGTGTGCTTTATCAGAAGGTGGCACCTCAAAATTGTCTTTAGTTTGTTTTGACTTTGCACTGCATGGCAGTAGTTTGATTTACCTTTAGTTTGATTCCCTGCGAATAGGTGAGAGGATGAATAAAGATGAGTGTTTTGCTATCCGAGGTGTCATCACTGCACCCTGCCCAGACAGTTATGTAATTTCACACTGAATCATCCCTAACAGCTCAAATTATGATGATGATGAGGAGGAGGTTCGTTCTTGGGAGAGAATTTGCCAGTTTGGGGGTCAGGAGGGGTTTCTTGTGAGCGTCAGTGATGTGCACTCGTTGCATAACACCAGGCTGTGTGTGTGTGTGTGTGTGTGTGTGTGTGTGTGTGTGTAGAGAGAGAGAGAGAGAGGTTTAAAGGGCTGTTTGAGGGTCAAGTCTTGCTTTTAAGGTTAGAATTAGTTTAAGGTTAGGGGCTGGGAAATGCATTATGTTAATGACGGGTCCCACAAAGACAGTGACACAAGGATGTGTGTGTGTGCGCGCGCGTGTTGGTGTGTGCGTGCAGGTTCTCTACAGTGCTGCTGATGCTGCTGTGGTACCTTGGAGGAGGAGGCGGTGGTCGTGTTATTGAGCGGCCCGGCGTGGAAGTTTCGCTGCAGGGGTGGGACTTTGTTTCTGCAGTCGGTCGGTTTGGGGTGAGCTACGGATCACACAGAAATGCCTCTAGCAGCATCTTTCCAGACTCCAGCGAGCAGCAGCACAAACAGACGGACACTTCAGAGTGGAAGATAAACCCTCCTCCCCTCCTCCTTCATCAACCCTCTGTTCCTCTTCCTCCTCCAGCTGGCCACGTCTGACAGCTTTCGGATGCGCTGAAACGGGAGGAGTGTGAACGCCGTTTCAATCCCTCATCAACCCGGGGACACATAGACCGGTCCGGCACCGGTGTCATTGGATGGAGAGAGGCGCCTGAAGAAGGGAGAGCGGTGGAGTTGGTCTACCCCCCTCCTCCTCTTCTTCCTCCTCCTCCTCCTCCTCCTTCTTCCCTACTGCACCAAAAGAAAACTCCGGGTAAGAAATGCGTACTCACTAAGGCCATTTGGCCACAAGCCGCTGCGCTCCTGCACTCCTCTGTGCACAAAACGCAACATGCATAATGGCGGGACTTGCATGGGTCTTTTTTCCTCTGCTTCATTGTTAACAGTGAAGGGATTAATTTAAAGCGTGTGAAGCATTAGCTGCGCGTATGAATGCACCCAGCAGACGGGATGGCAGGCTTTTCTGGCACGGTATTTTCGCGGCTCCGCTCTTTTCTCTCAGTCGACCCAAATATTGATTCGCATTGCAAGTCGACCTAAACAACAAGCAGGTTGATGGCTGTGGCAGTGAAGGGATGGCTTCAGTGACTGCAGGGGTTGAAGGAGGGAAAACAAATGGCACCCTGAGCAGCGGGAGCTGTCCATTCAGCACCACTCTGCTGAACTCCAACTGAAAACTGTCACCTTAAAAAAAACTTAGTGGACGTTTGATGAGCAGCTTTAGGGATGTGGTGTAAGGTTGAAGCCAGGTTCAGCCAGCATATTGTTTGCAGAACAGAGTTTACTCATTTTTAGAGCTGCGAATAATCATTATGTTTTCAATATTGAGGAAAACCATTGTAAGAATGGGTAAAACCTTCAGTGCTTCATCTGATCCCATCACAAACAGTTGATCTTTGCCTAATGAAATGCAGTACAAAATTAACAAAGTTAAATCATGGAATTTGTAATCAGAGAGTATTGAAGATTGAGAATCTAAGCATTCAGGGCCATCTTTTGTTACTTTTGACCAAGTTCGATCAGCGTTCAGAAAGTACTGAGTCCTGATTGTAAGTGCTGTTCAAATGAAACTGTGTGTTTGCTTGTGTGCCACATGATCTTCTAAATCTTGGGGGCATTTTATGACTTTCTTTCATAGTTGATGGTATAGAGATGACAGGCGATGGAAAATGACATGCAACAAAGACACCTGCCCTTGTCATATTGGGGGTGGTTGTAGTTTAGTGTCCTCATTTTAACCCTCTAGACCACAAGGTTGCCCTTAATTTTTGCTTTTTTTTTCATTTTGAAATGTTGGATAATTTTACCACTTTAGGCATCTAAAAACTATTCAAATGAAACATTCTGAGAAGATAGCATCGGGCTTTGGTTAAATCAGACATTATGAAACCTGTGACGAGGAGTCGTGAGTAGACGTTGAGTTGCTTTAAAGGGTCACAATTCAAAAAGGCTGGTGTGTCTCACTCACAATTGCTACATGGGTTTTAAATGTTGACTTTTGACCCATGTTAATCCTATAACATTATGCAGATAATGACGCCTGGAAATAACAGAACCTCGACTGATTAGTGTGTTTTGTTGATTAAATATTTCTCCTCAATCTGTCTTTGAGGCTGTCAGAGGTTTTAGATTTGAATGGATGTTTGGAGCTAACTGTGGCTTTTTGACGTCCTGTTTCCTCCTGAAGCTGCCCATACCAATTTCTCTCTTCTTTTTTTTTTTACCTCTTTGCTTCCTTTCTGTATTCTTAAAAAATAAAAGTTGTGAATAGCTGGATAGCTTTTTGCATCAATTAACAGTTAAAATATGTGTAGGAGTAGACTTTCTGTCTCTCAAAGCAATTTGATTTTGAAACGATGATGCACAATGAGGATCCAAAAAAGGGGAAAGTTCACATGAAAAACAACCTGGCTGTGCTTTCGAGATTTCAAACCCAAACGCCAGGGGAAATATTTCAATCTTGTTAATGTATCTTAACTCTGATCTCTCCGGTTCTTCGAATGTGTTCCCCCCAGCTTTCTAATGATGCCTGATGTCTGTGTGAAATGGCTCAGCTTGGAGGTGAAATATGTATGTGTGTGTGTGTGTGTGTGCGGGTGTGTTTGTGTGTCACTGGGACTCCCGCCTCCTCCTCGCCGGGGTGAAATACGACCTGCTCAGGATTCAATTTCTCCACCAGCACTTGCAATCATCTCAGTCATTCGTTTAACATCTACTCTCTTTCTTGCACTCCGTCATGGGCATCCCCTGCTTTTACACACACACACTCTCACAACCTTAAAACACTACCTTCCCCCTGCCGTGTCCCCGTTGAACTCCTCTGATGAAGAGTGTTATTACATTAAGAAAACTGAGAGCACTTAGATGAACACTGGAGACATGTGACACTGTGAGTCTACACCTAAAGGCCCTCTGCCATTATGAAAATGGTCTTTGCCTATAAGTATCACAGCTAATTTTTCCAGACTAAATCATGTAATGGATTGCCTCATTTCTTGTCGAATGCCTGTTGTTGGAGCAGTTAGCAGCCAAATGTAGCTTCAGCTCACTTTTCTTGGATATACCTCAAAATGCAGCAGAGAGAGAGAACTGCAGAACAAAGTGTCACAAGATGAATCATATCGATGAGATTAAGACTTCTTGACATTATCAGGCATCGAACAGTGTTAACAACATATAAAACTGGTTGCTTCATTGACATTTTGAGTCTGACGAGAGAGTTTGACAGAAGATTGATACCACCCTCATGTCTGTACTAGAAATATGTAGCTAGATCTGGTTAGCTTAGCTTAGCATAAACATGGGAAACAGAGGGAAACAGCTAGCCTTCCTCTGTCCAAAGCTCACAAATTAACATATATTGCGTATGTGTAATATGTGTAAAAAACTATTTGTCATTGCTATTTGCCAGACTATTTCTGGGCTATTTCAGCAGTTACCAGTGGCTTAATTTATGTTTTATATATATATATATGCAACAACGCCAATATGCAGAGTGGCGGCACGAGAATGTGTTACTATCCAAATACCTGGATCTGACTGCAGTTAGTCAGTGAAGCTCTGGCTTGGCTTCAAACCACTGCTCTTCCCCACACTGGAGAATTTGGAGAAGGCTTTCACATTAGTGAGAGTGACTGAACCTTTTTCCAAAACATTAAATCGAGTCTGACAGACATTTTTGCACCACTAAGTGCTTTCCCCGTTCTGTATTAGTCTAATTGTGAGGTTGTTAATCTAATAAGTAGTAGGTATAATGAGTTAGCGAGGTGGGAAGCAGTGATCACACCTGATTTAGCAATTTAGTGTTAACTTCAGGGCTTTAGAATGAGACTTCAAAATTGCAAAAGTGGTACAAAAGGTTGATGCAGGTGTGCAAATAAATGGGTGCATCTTATTTAATTACCATGTTAGACTGTAGGTGTGTTTGCATACATCCAAATGTGAGGCCGTGGTCAAGCTGATTCTGGAAAATTACGTGCTGTGAACATTTATTGGCATAAAATAGACCAAATCGACCAAACAAGTTTTCTGCCTTCATTTGTCTAGTTTTGAGTTTTATATTATCGTTCTCAACATTCTGTTGTTAATGTGGTTTAGAGTGAGTTTTTCTCATAAGCTCATCACAAACTGCACATAGATGATTCTGGCGAAGACGGAGAGAAAATATTTAACCTCCAGAATTCTGGAGACAAATCAAGTTGAAGTAGCTCTCGACTGAATAATCAAACTAGACAGAGTGCAAACAATTCCCTGCTTCCTGTTACTCTCAAAGCCGCCTTTCCCATAATCTCCATTTTTAGTGAAAATGGCTTGCAAACATCATCTTTAACAAAGTAGAGTCAAGTCTTTAAGTTTCATAGTCTTGGCTAAAATATCAACTGAAACTGGTCATAAAATGAAGATTAAAGATGTTTTGCTTGTCATCTATAATCCCCATTGAATCTTTTGTTTGTTAACCAAAAATACCAGGATGTCCTACTGCATCTGGTTGCATTTTGCTTTATGCAACCAGCATGTTTTTCTGGCTAACCTGACTCACAATCCTCTGTGCAGCATGGCACTCTTATTAACATGAGTCCGGTTTACATGTCCTCACATATGTTTTTGTGGTCTTGGTTACTTATGCCACACTTTTAGCAGCCTTTGCAAGAGAAGTACCCTTGCTAAAGAAAATCTTTCAGCGTTCAGCGTTTGCTGTTTTAACTCGGAGGGATTATGCTGACCGGCTGCAGTGGGCATGGTCTTCCTGCCTCAGCTGGCGCCACCGCTCGCTGACATTTCAAAGACGGCGCCAGTCAGCATGATGCTACTTTTATTTAACCATCCACCAAATGAGCTGTCTAAACCAGAAAGTCCAAGTGTAGCTGGCATGGAAACAAGCAGATATGTTAGAAGGTAGTACACAAAGAGAGATACACAAACTGCTTTGCTGCCCTGTCTGTACTCAGATTGCTGTGCAGTGCTATATCTGGCCGTTTCACTGAGCGCGGCAGCAAGGCAGTTAATTTGATTATGAGTCATTGGGGGAGATTAAACACAAAGTTGATTGATCACTTGTTTGGGGAGCGAGCAAGAAAGAGTCAGAGGAGAGCAGCTGACAGGCCTCTGATCCCCCCAACCCCTTGTTCTCTCTTCCCAGCTGCTCTCTGTTTCATATTTTCTTTTTGAACATAGACAGTCATGTTTTCTTTAGTCTCATCTATTATGTCTTACTTTCATCTGATCTTTGTCTTGTTTATCTCCCTATCTAACCTCTCCTCTGTTCTTTCCCCTTTATTTGTGTATATGCCTGTGTGTATGTGGACATAAATCACTGTGTCTGTTCTTATTGATCAGACCTTTTTTAATATGCAGCTCCAATAGGGGGGATTTCTTGTTTTCTTCCTGGCTATAGCAAACAGCAGCAGCTATGGCCTATTTACATCCAGTGCGCAGAATTTGCTGCTGACACACATAGGAGGCTGCTGGGATTGTGTTTGTTTCTTCCTATAGTCACGTTAGTTTTTTTGTTGGTGACAGGCACCAGGCCACAGAGAAACCAAAGCATAAAAGAAGCATTTCACACTCAAAAACATGGGCAGACATGGACTAGGCTAAACACCCACTCTTAGATCTATGATATTATTATTGGACATAATTGGACGTTATAATTGTTTACATCAACGTGTTAATGCATTATTTAATTAACACCGACAATTATTTTATGACACGTTAACGCAGTGTTTATTATTTTTATTATTATTATTTTGAAAGTCCATTTCTCACTGGCTCTGAATAGGCCTACACATAGCCTACAGTCAAACCATGGGTCACAGCTTCGGGCAGACTACGTTGGATGATAAACAAAAGTAAGACAAGCGATCAAATGCCATAGCGAAGTGGATAGCTACACACTACATGCTGAACGTGCTTAAAATCGCAGCGTAGTCACTTGGCCCCGCGGGTCCCCTCAGGTAATCATAAAGGGAGACAAGCCCTCCGCGAGGAAACAGCAGGCCCTCTACAGTAACCATGGCAACGGCTTCTATGTGCTACATAGTTGTAGAATATCTAACTAAAGTTCAAAATAAAGGCTACAAAACTTTACCTGATAGGCCTTCATCTAGTTTTGCGGGGATGCTCTGTCATGCGAATTCCCTCCTGTTGATGTCCTATTTAGTAAACAGTAATAGATTCTGGAAACTCTCAAACAGCGAGGATCAGTCTCTCTTCCAATGATTTGTTCTACAATAAGTTCAACACAATTCAACTTCGGCAGCCGGTGGCATGTGCCTGAGGCGAGCACAATTAGCCTATAATAGCCTACTGCTGGTAAAAAAGCACCTTATTTGTTTAAAGTGTTTGCAAACCACATTTTGCACTTCTATATAGCAGTAGGCTACATTTAAATTAAAAGTGTGCAATAGGCCTACACTACTTTAGAATTCATTATTCTATTCTAGTATTGAGATCCTTTACTTGTGTGAAAGTAGCAATGCCACAGTTTGAAATTAAGTAAAATGTAAGATCAATTTCTCTATAAAGTAACACTTCGGTTTATCATTCACTGGACAGGATGGAACATGAGGAAGAAAAGAAGAAAAATTATAATCTGAAAAGTAACAGGCAACTATAGCTGTCAGACAAATGGAGTGGAGTAATAAGTACAACATTCGGCTGTGATATTTGTACTTAAGTACTATACTTGAGTAAATGTTTAAGAGCCATTGTTGCTTCTGAAGTTAAGAACCACTAAGAAATCACCACATCCAACACTCCAGCGTTTTCTTTTTTTTAGACATAAAAAAAGATAAAAGCTGGACCTGCTCTAGCTGTTGTCATGAGTGTTACACCAGTTGAAAGAGATCAGGTGGTGTGTCTTGTCTTATAAGGGGAGCATCTTTCACTCAGCTGTAGAGGTCATACAGTACAACCAAACACAGACAGCAAATGGAGCGATGGTTCACATGCAACGTTCTTAAAACTACCTCTTTAAAAACAGTAACTATATTCTTTCTTCCTATTGAGTTGTTTAAGTCTGGATCTTTTACTCATGTTTTCTTATTCTAATTAATGATCAGAATTACAAAAAAACCATGCGTGATTATTTAGAGGTGAAAGGCGCACTCTTTTAATGAATATTAGATTTTATTACAGTCATTTGAATACAGTACAGTGAAAAAGATTTTGCCCAACCTGTAAGCTTCTGTGCTTATTGGCAAACTAACGTTGAAAATACAAGGTAAAGAAAACTGTTCCAAAGCAAGCCTCCATCTGCCAACTCCTTGCATGAGTTGTTTTATCCAATGTTTCTCCCACCTGATGCAATTACACAGCATCCTCTACAGCAATCAGAAAGCTTAAATTAGTATTTTGTTTGTATCATATATGGCTGTGATATTGTATCTGCAAAAGGCCAATACTGAAGGAGTATATTTGACATACACACACACACACACATTATCTAAAATCTCCGCAGATTTTTTGGGGAGACGAGTAACAACTTTAGTGTCTGAACACATACACAGACTCTCTCTCTCACACACACACACACTAGACCCTCGATTCAAAAAATTAAAAACTCTTTAAACTACAGAATAGAATTACAATACGAACAATCATGTTAACAAAATTATGATAGATTGTAAGACATATGAAGAATGGATCTGGAGAGACGTTAAGCAACTACACATAAGAGGCAAAAGTCAAGCACATTTACAGGAGTAGGAGAAAGGGCACAGAGGGAGAGTGACAGTGAGAGAGAGAGGAACAAGAAGAGAGGCTGAATCTCCTGGAGGACGAACATCCAGATTCAAACATCTGGAATAAAATTCACACAGTCAGGGCCCAGTCTGGACTGATTCCTCAGTGCATGGAGAAAAATGTTGCCAGGAAGAATCAAGTTTGCAAGGTTATCCCAGCAACTAAATGCAACTTTGCAGCCCACTGTGCATGAGGAGAAACATTTGTCTTGCTTGGGTATTTCCGTGTTGATAAGCACGCATGATTGGTAACTCTGACTTTACCTCTGACGGCCTCATTACTGTTCTGGAAAATTGCATTTCACAAATTTCACAATCTCTGTTCCATTGCATTACTCACATGCCACTTAACACTCATCGCAGGTTTTGCAGGCAGACACTGTGACAAGATATTCATTTCAAGAATATCTTGGTAATTAAAACATCCGCTACACAGCTGCTCTCTGTGTGCACTGGAGGGAGACAATCTTCTTAGGCTTTATGAGGAATGTTATCAGACACAGGACCCTGCAGCAACGGTGATATAAATCTAAAGAAATGAGAGAGTTGGGCTCATGTGGGCATGAAGATGACACATCAGTGGAAAAGCTTTTATGCTGATTTTCACCTCCACAGCCATGTGTTGATAAGCTGCCAGCTGAAGGAGTCTCAAACCTATCTGGTATGTGGTAAGTGTTGATATCATGAAAATAAGACATTGTGCTCCAGTACTGCGGGCTTGACATTCAGCTTAATCATTGCGATCAGAAAAATTTGTGTAAGAAGATGGAGCCTTGTCTACATTATTATTTTTTCTGTCCTTAATGACGGCATCTCCTTGTCTGTTTTCCTTTTTCTCCTCGTTTCGGTTTATTACACAAGCTATTTTCAGCCTCCTCATACATTCTTCCTTAACACATGATCTGAGATACTTTTGCTTAGACTTTCTGTGGCAGACAGTGACGGGGAAAGTGGGAAAGAGAGGAGATAACAAGCAGCAAAGGTGACAAGCTTCATTATATTCTTCGCTCTCAACGGCAGCGAGCAGGGGATCCATAGGGCTGGAAAACACTTCTAACACAAGCGAATATGTACAGGTGACATTTGCATAGGTGTCCAGGTGTATTGCAGCAGCAACACACCTCCAGACAGTAAGTTGGACCAACCAGTCAGGTTATTTGACATGCAGGGCCACACAATTCATTGTTGAGATTTGGGAGTTGTGTGCATTGGCTCCTCTGGGCGCCTTTTGCAATTTATGATTACCCACAACACTACCTTCTCTGCATAGATCTGCAGAAATGTAATTCCAAGCCTTAAACTGGTAGATGACTTATTGCAGGAATATTTTTTCACACAGAAAAAAGGCACTTGTTGACCAAATCCTGTTTAACTTGAGAGGATCTGTGGTTCTGTTGTAATGCAGAAAAGCTCCCTTTCTACTGCAAGTTCTTTGTCCTTCAGATTCTGCCATTGTTTCTAGGCCTACCTTTGTGCTCTTATTTTGTAGTCAGAACTTGAATTGTTTCAAGATTTGTTTTTCTGAGTTTGTTCGATTAGTGATTCCCAACCAGTGGTACTTGTACGCCAGAGGGTGTTTTGGCAGTTGCCAGGGGCACAGGGAAGGGTTGTGGACCTAGTTTTTTGGGGAAAAAGTTAAAACTAATGCAGTTTAATACAGCCCTGCAAATAAGTTTTAGCTAGGTGTAACGTTACCTAGGAAAATAAACAGAAATAGGATTACAAATCGGTGTGAGACTGCAAACCACTACCACCACCACTGATAAGCTTTTGTATGATCATAGCGTTAAATAGCATTACTTTTCAAATCAATTTAAATAAATGCATTGGGAAGATAAGGTTGGTGTTGATAAAATGATACTTTAGTTCATCTGACAGGGCTGTGGAGATGCTTCAGACAGCAAATTGAGAACAACTATATAAGAGGATAATTTCACCTTTTTGACTGATCATTAGATTACTTCCAATTCCTCAAATGCACTGGTGCTGAGCTCAAATGAACAGACTTTAAGGAGCTGCAGTAAGTGTGTGTCTTCATCCATCCATCGTCAGCTGCTTATCCTGCATACAGGGTGCGGGGGGCTGGAGCCAATCCCAGCTGACATCAGGCGAAAGGCGGGGTACACCCTGGACAGGTCGCCAGTTCATTGCAAGGCAGTGTGTGTCTCCTTGTTTTCAAATATATTTCTATTTCAGGCAAGTTGGGCTTCATTGTTAGTATCCTGCTGCCTTAAACCCACTGAGGGACCAGAGCGCGCCCACGCTGCCTCATTGCTAGTTACTAAACCTGTCTGAAACATTGTCTTGCTCTCTCTTTCTCTCTCTATCTCTTGCTGATCCTCCTTCCTCTTTCCATTCTTCTTCCTACTCTTAAGATTCCTTGGGACCTCCTCTGCTCTCATATGTTAATTTAAGCCGAGCTGATCCGAGCGATGCTGGGGCAAGTTTTTGTTTGTGCTTGTGTGTGTGTGTGTATGGGGGGGGGGGCTTCCCTTTCTGCCAGAGATTCCCCATGCTTTGCTAATGGCATATCAGCAGCTGTCAGTGGGCCCTGCACTGCGTCAGCCACTTAAATTGGCCTGCATGGCTGTGGTGTGCAAAGCGCTCAGCAGAATTGAGTCAACACCCCCCCCTCTCCACAACACACACACACACATACCCCTAACCCCCCCACCAACCTTTTTCTATATCATTAGTGGAATGCTCCCTTTTCCCCCGAGCCACTGTGATGTGGGAATATTCCAACAAGCGGGGAGTAGGTGAGGAGAGGAATGAGTCACACGACAGCGCCCATGTTTTTTTTTGTGGGATTTTTTTGCAGTTTGCGGGGGGAAGAGATGGTCGCAGTGAAATACTGTTCTCTTTTGTCTCATGGAAAACAGCCCTTGCTGCTATTTTTAAGAAAAAAAACGTGACAACTGAATTAATTTCTTATTGTAAACCAAACAAACCTAATAGCGTCATGCTTCTACAGTGAATGTACAATCAGTTCACCCAGAAGCCCTGTACTGTAATTAGGTTACATTTTCTGATGGTCACACAGTACACTATAACTAAAAAAATATGTGTGTCTTTCAAATGTAGGCTACCATTCAATTCCTCTGTGCTTTATGTTTCTGTAAAAAGGAAATTCCCACAGTGAAAGGTAGACCATAGTCCTCATTGCCCCCAACTGTTATGGAGTTTTGTCTTTCATTGCACAGTTTAAATCAAATTACTGTAGTCTACATGCTCATGCAGCTAAATCCACATGTTGGAAACAACATTTTGTATTATTAATTGGGATTTTAGAGATTTATTGAATTGCTTGTGTAGCGTGTGCCCTCATTGAGTTTTTCTCTAGGGTTAGATTGATCAATACTGCCGGATCAATACTTCAATACTCAAAAGCTACTCATTTGGTGTCGATACCTTAAAAAAAATGCAATAAAATTATATAAATACAAAACGTTTTTAGTTATGTTGTGCCAATAAACAGCGTGTAGCGTGACTGTAGAAACCTTTATGATGCAAGAACCACACTTGCCTTTACACAAAAAAATCTTTATTTCAAACTGTGGACAAACATCGTATCAAAAGAAAACATCCAAATCACATACGTACAGATGAAGCATTGAGAAAACTAAATGAAAAGCAGTGTCAAGCAACTCCACAGTAGCACACTTCCGCATCAAACGTGTGGGAGATGGGTAGAAAGTACTCGAGATTAATCTGTTAGAACAGGGGAGGCACACTAGGTGCCACTCCGAGCCAAAGGTCTACAAGTTTTCATTTGAATCAATCACCTCAGCAGGGGATCTCACTGTTGGGTCCCCCCTTCTACTTTAAGGTGTCTTTAGTTGGTTGATGCAATGGCCCAGTGTAAAAATGTACCAAGAGCCCTGACATCCCTTGTTATGCATGCGTGTTATTGTGCATATACCCCATTCTGTGTTTATGTATCAGAAGCAGAAGTGGATGTCAGGAGGCATTAGGTTCCCATGGTACATTTTGCCCTGCAGCAAAAGCAGGTTAATTTGGCCATGTTGACTCTGATTAATGTTGAAGGCAAAAGATTGAGATTGCCAGGTTGTAAGGACATCTGAGTTTGTAAAGTTTTTTTTTAATTTGTTACTGGTACTAAGTATGAAAATATTATTTAATTATACTCTGCAAAATAGAAGTAATTGTTTCTTCAGCAGCATATTCAACATCTTTTAAAGGAAATATAACCCGCATTCTATTTTTATTCTGTGATTTTTCTTTGTGTAGTTCTGTAAGTCGGGCAACAGCTGTCACTTGAACAGATTGTTTGGATGGTTTTTTTTTCAGGCTGGCTGCAGCACCATGTCCTCTGCTCAAAGTGGGGATATATCAGGCTACCATCTGAGTGGTGAGTGGACAACACAGACATCATTTTGCTTTACTGTGTTTTTTTGAATGGTTATCTCTGTGTGTAAGTATGTGTATAAGACTATGAGAGATGAGGCTTTTTGTAGATTTTCATTCAGTGGTATGCATTTTTGTGTGTGTGTTCCAAGGTCTATTTCACATGTTGGAACGTTTATACACATGTTTTACAACACGTTTGGCCTTGTCTCCTGCTGAAGGCAGCCAGTGTTACAAAACATTTTAGCTGTGCCCTATAATTGGCTTATCTGTTGTGTTAAAAAGTAGAGATAAACCTGTCAAAGTCCTCCCACAGAAGCAGTTTATCTTGACAAATCCAGTTTGGCACAGGCACATAGCCCCTCTCGACATGCGCAACATGTGATGCTCTGACATTTAATTCAGAGTGGCGTGTTAATTAGCCTGTCCCATTTTGTCCCAAACTATTGTCTAATCAACGTAAAACATTCTGCATGCCAAAAACTCACAATGACATCTCAATGCTCAGTGCTAAATTACAAGGCCTAAAACAGTGGCTGAATGTGCTCAGTGAATTTGTTAACACTCCCACTGGTCTTAAAATAAAAGATTGGCTCAGGGAATGTGACAAGGAAGGAGTCCACGCAAGATACTTTCTTAAAACAAATATAATTAATGAAACTAAAGTAAATACAAATTAACAATTAGGTGTGGAAATCAGCAATATCAACAATGTAAGTAAAGTATGGATGTGGGGCATATGTGCTGTGTAGATGCTGTGGAGCGAAAGAAGGTGCCACAGCATGGATGTAAGCTGTACAAAGGGAGTGACTGGACTTAATACATGGGCCAGCTTTTAATAGTCCAAGGGCCCAATTGACCTTAATCAGCTTAGGACCCTCCCATCTCTGCTAATTGCCTACTGAGGTTGGCCAGAACAACCTCCAAGACAAAGGAAGTGGTGTCACAAAAGCCTTTCTAAACTCATTGTCCTTGGTTTCACTCAAATATTACACTTCCACCAGCGATCAAACTCCGTCAAATGTAGACAGTTCTGAGAACAAACTTTCTTCTACCATTGATGAAATGAAAGTTTAAGCATCGGTTTTGTGTGTCTGTTCCAGTGGTGCGTAACCCACCTGGCTGGGAGGCGGGGCTCTACCTGGTTGGCTTCCTCGTGCTGCTGTGTATGGCCGGGCTCAACATCTGGAAGCTGTGGAAATCTGGAACCTTCCCCGCACCATCCCCCTTCCCCAACTTTGACTATCGATATCTGCAGGAAAAATATGGAACCTCCTTCTCAGAAGTCAGACAAAAGGTACATTTTCATTTCATGCTACTGACATGTAAAATATCAATATTGTGCAGAACATATTTATAGCTCTAAAACTTGCCCATAAGACAGTGAGGGAGAGGTTTTGTGAAGGGCGTGGAGGGTTGCGAGTCTGCCAGTGTTCTTTCCAACTGAAGGCAGCAGCAGCTGATTTCAAAGAAAAGCTTCCTGTGGCTGGAGGTTTTTTGTTGATTCACTCGTCAGCTTTCAGTTCGACCTTCAGAGTCTTTGGCCTCAATGGCACATTACTGAATGTCTGTACCTTAAAAGATACTTCTGGTTTATTACAATTTGGGTTTTATTTTTGTAATTGTTGCCTTCATATGTAGTGGTTATGATAACAAGTAACCTAACCAAAGTCATTTCTGAGATCTGAAGGACAATTTGAGACATTTGGGTAATAATTTCATTGATCACCTTTGTTTTCACTTCCAAGTATGTTTGACTAACCTGATCTTCTGACTGCTTGTGTTTCTTGCCCATTCAGATTACTTGTTAGCAACGTCACCTTGTTTCCAGATTTCAACTGTTACAATTGTATTACTAATGACAGGACTGATGGTCAGAACTAGGAAAGATGAATTGAACAGAGCTGAGTTAATCTCTTGGTTAATCTCTCTAAGTTTAGGAAGGTTAAATATCCCAATAAGGACTGAACAGATTTGGTGTTGGCATTGCGTGTGTTGTAGTGTATGTCCTCGGCCAAGTCTCTTTAAACCATACTGTGTAAGTCTTCATCAGCCTCCAAAGCTTCTTTGTCACACCTGAACCTGGCTCACTTTATTTCCAAAACAGTTAGAAACTGGCCTTGGTGACCTCACAGTGCAAAACAGTCAGAACAACATTCAATACAGGATATTGATAAAAAGAAGAATGAAGCTCATTACACTATCCCAAATATCAAATTACCTGTGACATTTTCTGCAGGTAATTTGGAGAAATGATGTTTCTTTGCTCATTACAAAAACTCACTTTAATATATTTTATTATTTTGCCATGGAATACTATGTTTCACTTAAGTGTGAAAAAAATTAACTCTGAGGCAGACTTTTATTTTTCAGTCTCAGTACGTTTAAAATGTTCATGATCCCTTATTTAACTCCTCCCTGAAGCGAGTGGCTGCCAACAACCACCGGCGGACCTCCACCACCTCCAGCCGCAAACCCAGCCTGGCCCTTGGCGACACCCCGGATGGCTTCAGGGACCTGGGCCATTTGGAGCTGATGAGCAGGGAGCTGGACCCGACCGGCATGGCACAGCTTAACCGATCCATCTCCACTGACTCGCTCAGCTCAATCTCCTCCATTGCCAACAACTTTGGCCACGACTTCACGGTCGGCCAGTTGGAGGTGACACTCGAGTTTGAGCCATCAAGGCACCCGGGCCAGGGAACAGGAATGCTCCACCTCAGTCTGCACCAGGGAAAAGACCTGCTGGAGAGGGAGGAGGGAGACTTCCCCGGCTGCTTCATCAGAGTCTCCCTGGGGCCAGAGGAACTCAATGTGGGAGTCACAAGGGTGAGGAAACTGTTGTATTATTGTCTTTTTGTGCTTATATTATGTCTTCAAGAAAGAAACAAGACAGAAAGGAAAAACAGTTAGGTGGCAAGATGTGTTTCACATTAGCACATGTAGCTACAGTACAAGGACATGAGTGTAAAAGCTTGACTTTGGAAATAATGAAATGAAAGTGTCGCTAATATTCTCAGTCATACCTTATGGTTTGATCATGACGTGATTTTTTTACAGGACTAGTTTTAAGTTTAGATTGGATTTTGCACTTGGTGGACTGACAGTGTCTCTCTGATAGTCATTAGTGGGATAAAGTGAGAGGTTAGTTATGTAGAGATTAGGGAATGAATCACGTACAGGTGTCTGGTGGAGTTTTTTTGTTGTTAAAAAGAAAGCATGTTCAAATAATCAGCATTGTAAATGTTTTATAAGGAAGGAAAGACACTTTTGTTAGACCCCAAGGACATGCACAATGTGTCATAGTGGATATCTGAAGCAAGTTTTATGACAATCCATCTAGCTGTTGAGATGTTTCAGTCCAGGATCAAAGTGGTGGGCAGTCCAACAGACTGACATTGCCATTCCTAGAGCCACGCCACTTTCATTAGTTGACTCTTTATCACACCAACAGTCCTAAACACAAAGATTTTAAATTGATAGAATTGATAGACACAGTGATAGAAAACTGAGAAAACCAGCAAATCCTCACTTTAGCATGATAGTGTGTGAATGCATGTGCAAACATGGCTATACTTATGTTCGTGACAAGTTAAGGCAGTGGAAACTTTTTAGTGTTTCAAACATATGATCATTAAAATGGGGCAGTTCCTTGTTAGATGCTATTTATGTAAAAAATGTGACTGGAGACTTACAGCATAACTGACTCTAGACTACTAATGGGAGCAGAGATTCTTGACTGAGGAAAAGAAAATGAAAGAAGCAGCTTCTGGGATGGGTAATTAGCAGTTAAGCTGTGATGACTGAACTTGGGCAAAGGACTGAAGATAAAAGTCACTCCTGTCGTTGTGGGAGAGCAGTGTGAGGCTGTGGCGTCTGAAGCTTTTCTTGCTCAGGGGGCAGCTTTGGCTCGCTTGAACAGAGTTGAAGATCTTAGCCTTGGCTGAATTTTAGACAGTGACAGTGAGGTGTGAGGCTTGATCCTGCAACTTGACAAGCCAATCGTTTCCCATCTGACAGAAAAAGCCCATTTCATTTACTTGAGTGGCGAGCCCCCTGGGAGCTGGATGTAGTCAGGAATGTTGATTTCACTTCCTTTACCTTCGTTAGGAGTAGCTGTGACTGACTTTCACTTCATTCACGTGGAAATTTAACCTGTAACCTGTGTTTACCACCGATTTAGGTAATAATGATGTTGATATGTGGGATTATGCATATTTTAAGTTGTTACTTGTTGCAGCCCTTACAATGACAAGTGATTCCTTTTCAGTTTGCTCAGCTTAAAATGTTGATGAGGACAGCAATATAATAAAGTGGAGTGGAGATTAGATGATATGGCTGATATGACAATACACCCTCAGGCAGGACAAACATACTAATGCTGCAAACCGATAAGCAAGACAAAGTGATGAAGTACATAAATTCTTCTGGTATTTTACACATTTTTCATAAAACTTTAACAGATGTTTTTGTTCTTGGTCCATAAACTTTTTCTCAATCAACATTTCGGAAAAAGTGTACATGATATAATGTATGGAAACCTATTTTACCAGGGGAAAAAAGTATCAAAATCAAAGACATAATTTTAGAATTGCATTATCTTTATGAGTTTTTCTAATTCAGAGCGTTTACTGCATTTGTACTGTACTTTGTACAGCTGGTAAATTGCTCTCTTTAAATATATGAATTATTTGTGTTTTATTGCACTTTAACTCTCTTAACTTGAACCCTGAAAATTGCTATATAAATAAAGTAATTCTTGTATTGTAATGTATTATTTACCATATTTTCAAAAAAAATCAAAATGATCAAAAGATAGTAAGTTACTATCTCATAATTATGATTTAATTATGATTTATTTATCATAACGTATTAAGTCAAATTACTGTCTTCATGTATGACATTGACTTACCATTAATTTTTTTGTTTTTATCATACATATTGTTCTTTTTTCTTTTTCTGCTAGAAATGTGCTCTTCACATTCTCCACTAAAACAATGTTATAAAAAGCTTGATTCTAATGTGAACTGACCGTTTCAGACAGGAAGAGAACAGGTCTATACATTGCTCCATCTGCTACACCTGCCACTTGCCTTCTGCTCTTAGCGAGACATTGCCAGAAAAATCACTAATCCCTGCCTCGCTGTGAGTCATCGGCTCTGCTCCTCGTATGACTGGTATTGTACACTTTGTGCAGGCTGACAGGAACAACACACAAACTCACCAGGGCTTCCCTTACTTGAACATGTTTTGTTGTATTAATGCATTCAGGCTGGAGTGTAATAATAATGGAAGCCGTCACTGATGCAGTGGCTTCAGTGGCTCCCTCTTTAATATCGAGGAGTGGTGAAGACCAAAGGAAATGCTGACATCAGCTCCACTCGTCCCAACGGTCAAGACAGCTTTTCTCTCTCTCCCTCTCTCTGTTTTTCTGTGCTTTCCTCTGGCTCCGCTTATTGTCTCCAGCATCTCTTTGTTGTCACTGTTTTGTTTCACCTGTCTGTCACTCCCTCTTTCATCCCAATCTCCTCTCACCTCTTTTGCTTCCCGCTTATTTGCTGTCACTGCTTCTTGCTTATGTTTTGCCTCTAATGATGTGCATGCCACTCTTCTCCCATCCTTTGTCTACATATAACACACACACACACACACACACACACACACACACACACACACACACACACACACACACACACACACACACTTTTATTGACTCATTTTCACCACGCACATCCCTCTTGTTATCCCCCAAGCAATAACCCTAACAGTGCAGAGAGGCAGTCTCATATTGTGCAAAAGTGCAGGTCTGTGTGTTGGGCTGGTAGAAGGATACAGCCTGCTTTCGATGCTTATCTTACCGTAGATATTTACACAGCAGCTGCAGCAGCAGCAGGGCTTTGTCTGGATTCTGTGTGTGTTGGATGTATGGTTATGATGCTATTCAGCTGTTTGATGTGAGGTACAATCCAAGGTCGGCCCCACGGCCTGATTTACAGACCTTGTGCTCTGAATTCACAGTTATTGTATTGTATAGCGAGTTGTTTTATGATTAATCAAAAGCAGCTCCTGGTGATCTTGCACAACACATGGTTATGTTGTTTTATTTGGTTTCACTGTATCTGTATGAAAGGTACAGTGTTTATTTCACATACATTTAGCAGAAATATTCCTCAGTGTTTTTTTACACTTCAAGAACAAACACTGGTGTGAAAAGGGGCTATTAATAAATGCACACTCCTCTGCACGTTTACCAGTTGCCTGGTAACTTCTGACCACTTTGTAAACCCTTGTTTCAGCATGTGTGTAGCATCTGATGATCTAAAATCAGCATTAGCCACAAGGCAAATGCTTCCTAGCTCCTAATCTTGGAGTTATCTTTGACCAGGACATGTTGTTTAACTCTCACATTAAGCAAATTTCAAGAACCACCTTTTTTCAACTACGTAATATTGCAAAAATCAGGAACATCCTGTCTAAAAATGATGCAGAAAAACTAGTCCATGCATTTGTTACTTCTAGGCTGGATTACTGCAATTCCTTATTATCAGGCTCTTCGAAAAAGTCCATTAAGCCTCTTCTGCTGATCCAGAATGCTGCAGCACGTGTTCTGACAGGAACCAGTAAAAGAGATCATATTTCTCCTATCTTAGCTTCTCTGCATTGGCTTCCTGTAAAATCCAGAATAGAATTTAAAATCCTTCTTCACACATACAAAGCTCTTAATGGTCAGGCACCATCTTATCTTAAAGAGCTCATAGTACCTTACTACCCCACCAGAGCACTGCGCTCCCAGAATGCACGGTTACTTGTGGTTCCTAGAGTCTCCAAAAGTAGAATGGGAGCCAGAGCGTTCAGCTATCAGGCTCCTCTCCTGTGGAACCAGGTTCCAGTTTGGGTTCGGGAGGCAGACACCGTCTCTACATTTAAGAGTAGGCTTAAGACTTTCCTTTTTATAAAGCTTATAGTTAGGGCTGGCTCAGGTAAGTCCTGAACCATCCCTTAATTATGCTGCTATAGGCCTAGACTGCCGGGGGATTTCCCATGATGCACTGAGCTCCTCTCTCCTCTTCTCTCTCTCCCTCTGAGTGCAACCTCATCCCATTAATGCATGTTACTAACTCGATTTTTTTCCCTCTCCCGTGGTTGTGTGCTTTCTTGTCCCCATCCTCTCTCCTCCTGTCGCTTCCTGCGGGTGTTCCTGGCTCTGGAGCTGTGGAGTCTGGATCTGTGGTTGGGAGTCTCCTGCTGCCCCCGTATTCCTGCTCGGCACCCTCTGCTACAGTTGCAACTGCTGTTACAAGTCCTATTGCTATTATTACTGTTATTATTATCATTGACATTACTATAAATATCTGTACCATTTTTCATTTAGTCTATAGCAACATTACCTTACCTTTACTGTCTATACCTCTATGTGTATACTGTGTAGGCTGCCTCCCTCTGCTCTCTCTCTTTCCTTCTCTCTCTCTCTCTCTCTCTCTCCCTCACCCCCAACCGGAGGCAGATGGCCGCCCAGCCTGAGTCATGGCTCTGCTCGAGGTTTCTGCCTCTTAAAAGGAAGTTTTTCCTTGCCTGTGTCGCCTAGTGCTGCTCTTGGTGGGAATTGTTGGGCTTCTGTAAATAACTTCAGAGTATGGTCTAGACCTGCTCTTTATGAAAAGCGCTGTGAGATAACTGTTGTTGTGATTTGGCGCTATAGAAATAAAATTGAATTGAATTGAATTGAATTCCTTCAGACGATCTTTTTAATTATAAAAGCAGTTTTGGCAGTCAAGAAGAGAAAGTGAAATTGACTTCCTCTGAATGTTTTTATGCCACGCAGATGTTTTTCCTCGTGTTTTTCTCCAGGAGGATACAAGTAAAAACATCTTAGCAGTAGAGTGAAGGAATGTGTTTGTAAATATGCAAACATTTCTATAATATATATGTGATAGGGAAAGTGTCCACTATGACCTTGTGCTCTTAAAGTTCTCAACAATGCAAACAACAAAAATTGATCAGGTAACGTGGAAAAGCAAAAAAGTTACTCCCTGTCAGATATTTTTCTGACAAAACCACACATTTTGCATATTTGGTTTGGTATTGAGCTCAGTGCAGTTTTATGGCTTTGCAGTCTACTTTGAACAAGAAATGGTTAGTGTAATTACAAAACTCATTTATCCAGATCATTTTGTTTGTTTTTTTGACAATATTCTGATATGAGATCAGATTAATTTAGTTTCAGTTTGAATAGATTTGATTCCACTTTATTGTCTTTGCACAAATACAATAAGCACCAGTACAACAACTTTGCAGTTTGGCATCTAACAGAAATACTATAGTAATATATCAATAGAAATGAGAGATGAACACAGAATGAACAATAAGCCATTATGAATTATGCATGGTATCAATTGATTAACTTTGATATTTACAGTCTGAACAGTTTAAAGATAGCCAATCTGTCTCTGGGATTTCCGGCTCCACCCTAATATAATGAAGGTGAATAGAATTTAGTTTGTGGTGCTAATAACAATGAAAAATTGCATTAAAAAATTTCCACAGCAACATGACTTTCAAGAGACAATGTTCCCATTACTATGGATAGTCCACAGCACACAGTGACTAGAGGTTTTATAGCTACTATTGCTTCAGTAGAGAGTAATTCACAAAAGAGACTTTCATAATACATGTTATGGCAGCGTTTCCTCTGCGTTTTAAAATGTTTTATGCTGTAATTGAAAGAACACTTCTATATATTTCTGAAAGTGCATCAACACATTGATTTTGGCCTATCCTGATCTCCAAGTCTCTCTCTCTTTCTCTCTCTCCAGTTCTAAAAGCTGAGAATAACTTCTTAAAATAATCCACATTGGTGCTTTGTCAGAGGTCTGTATGTGATGCTTTGATAAGGGCTTTTAGAAAGTAAATGAATATAAGCTAAGATAGACTATGGATACGCAAGGATCCAGCCTGCCTGTGTGACCAGAGTTGGGTGAGTTATCATCAAATAAATAGAAAGTGTTCGACCGTGTTGTTCTTCACAGGTTGACTCTGTAGGTGAGCTAGTCACAGAGAGAATGAAGAGACTAACATGTGACAGTGTACACAATATATTTTCTTAGTTAGAATAATGCCTTAATCTAACAATCATTGCAAACACCTCAGTGTTTATATAAACCACCAGTAACAGTCAACTTTGACATTACTTTGACGTTACATTACCTGGGAGGTGGATGCTTTCATTGCTACATTTCCACTCTCTTTTGTCTCTCACAGGTCCAGACGAATGCATTCACTGTGATTTTTGATGAGCACTACTCCATACCCATGGATTTGTCCACGCTGGAGGAGTACAGCCTGCGTTTCGCGGCTTTCGGTATCGATGCTGACGAGAGAAACATCAGCGCAGGGGTAGCGGATCTCAAGCTGTCAGACCTGGACCTGACTATCAGACCATTCAACGCCTGGCTCTACCTGCAAGATGTAAATAAGGTAAGTTACAATACAGTAATGTGTCATAGGGCGTAATTTGGAACACAGACAAATAATGCTATGATAACTTCCACAGTTTGGGATTTTAGTCACATTTCCAGTGTGACATGTTCTTCCTCCTACAGTAAATTAAAATACCTAAATACTGTATACACTTTAATGTGTTAGAAAGCATGGTGGTGTCTGAGAACCCCTGCTGGACGTTCCGCAAAAGTACATGTCATATTCAATAAATAATCAAATCAAAGTTTAGATGAGTGGATTGCCTGCAAAATGTTACACATAACTTATTAAAGAGTATCTGATAAAATATGTCATTAGTAATGTAGTCAATTAAAATAAACACTGATACCTAATGAAATACTTTTAGAGTATATCCACTGATAATACATTTCTGATTGGCTGGCAAGTGTAAAATTGTGCATCAGAACATCCCAAACAGAGTTCCAGTCGACACGTTAATCATTGTTTTAATTCAGTTCACCAGGTAGGCCTATGTAAGGTTGGTGGTTAAATGTCTCTGGTGAAAATAATCCAGCCATGAATTAACCTGACCACAAGCAAATGGAAATTATTGATGATTTTTAAAAAAAAATGTACTCAGCAGAGGAAATGTGTCCTCTGCCGGTTGGCATAAAACACATTACAACTAGTTTGCCAGTGTGAGTATGTCACCAGATTTAAAAACTCTTGTATTGTACGAATACATTGCTAATACTGATGCATCAATGTGTAAGCATCATTATACAGTAGTTTTAGCTACTATGGTTTATACAGTTTATACTTAATTTTGATTCTGTGGTTCCCCTCCAAAGGTCCACACAATGAATCGGAGGTGTCATGAGATTTATGGGAGAGAAAAGAAGAAAGGATAGCATGGTTGTGCAATGCACTGTTACCTTACAGCAAGAAGGTTATGGGTTAAAACCTGTTGGCACAACGACCCTGCAAAGGATTAGTGGTTATAGATAGTGTTTTGAAGAAAAAGCAAAGGTCTGTATACACAAGATTTTCTCTTTTGGTCTTGTGAGAAATATTGTATAATTTGACTACTTTGGGCTTCTTATTATTATTTAAATGAAACCATGTGAGAAATTTAGAGGGGAGACTTTGGTGGTAGTGCTAACAACTCATAGACATCTAAAACAAAGGGATCTGTCAGACGCCACAAGAAAGAAAAGTCAGGAACCACTGGTTCAATCTTTAACAATATATTTTATACACTTATGTGTGTTTTTATGTAAATGTAGTGGAGTAGAAGTATAAAGTAGCAGATAATGGAAATACTTGAATAAAGTACAAAACCTCAAAATTGTACTAAACTACAGTACTTCAGTAATGTGTTTAGTTACTTTCCACCACTGCAACTTGACTATTATTTCCATATATTAGGACACATGATTGTGTATTATTTATTTTTTTATCGGGCGATAAAAAAAATATCGCCGTTAATCTATTCTCAAAGTTGGGTTGGGAGCTGGGTCTATACTACGCAAGCTATGATGACTTTCACCTTGATATTTTAGCGCAGATGTATACCTAGCCGAATTGCACTGTAGGGGGCAAGAACGAGTCTTCGAACCTGTGTGTCTGCCTACTGTAAATTACCACATCAAACGTGACGTGCTAACATGGATGCAGCTGTTGCTGCGTTCCATTTACCTCAGAGGTCGGAGCTGGGAATGACGTCACACCCGAGTTGACGGCGTTCCTGTTACAACCTCGCTCGGCCAGCTGTTTGTTTACAACTAGCCAGGTTAGTTATTGATACGCCGGTTGATTAAAAACGCATTGTGCGGTATTTACTCACACTAACTGTAGCAACACGTCCACAGACAGCTGTTGGACAGCACTTTGTGTACTGAACATTTCTGAAGCCGCCGGTGTTGTGCGAATTCTGCCTGCCTGCCGAGAATTGCATGCACCTCGCGGGTGCTAACGGTCATCTATGCTGAGAAAAGAGTTGGACGCAAATCTCGGCAGGGAGCCTACAAAATCTGATCTGCCGAATTATGGATCCACCTCTTTAGGTCCTTCTCAGACATTTTGCTGTGCTCATTGATCAAACAGCTTCATATGTACTGAATGTCAAGGAATGGTCCTAGCCTACTAAGTGTATTAAAGACTCTAAACGTTCATAAAATATATACTTCAAATCAATTTATCACCATTGATGAAGTCCACAAAGAATTTTACAGCATTTAAAAGCATTATTTGGAGGTGCATGCAATTCTCGGCAGGCAGGCAAAACTCGGCACAACACCTGGTTTGCACCTTGTGCAATGCGGAATTAGTTTACTGTAGGAGTTCTTCCAGTCTCAAGTACCTAAACGCAAAGCACATCACACGCTACACACATCTTATTGAACATGATTTATTTTCATCACCAATTATCATAGTAGAACAGCTTTCTCAAGCAGTTTGTGATGCATTTTGGAAACAGGAGATGAGCCCCTGGTCTAATGCGCCACCTGGCTTGAAACCTGGCTTGAAACCCGTTCGCACACAGATTCTGAATGCCTTCGGCAGAATTCAAATGAGCCATTTTAATCTAGATTAATTTCAAAATTAATCTAGATTAAAAAAAATACCCTATTAACCACCCCTATTAGCTACACATGCCCTTGACTCTGTATATGTCTTTTTAAAACATATATAAGTAAATCTATCATGCCTTTATTTTTGTTTACATTTCATCACGTGCAACCATAATAAATTTTAAAAATAAGACAGACAACATTCAAAAGTTTCTAATCATTAATGTCACTATTAAGACTGTGTTAAGTGTTAAGGAGTGTTCAAATGGAAGAATTATAGGCTTTTACCATGTTTAATTATAAAATTATGCAAAATAAATCTCAAATTTTAAAAAGGATCATTAAATTATCCAATGTGAACTAACAACTAAAATGGATTCACAATTTTAAAAAGCAGTTTAAGTTTAACTAATTTATTGCGTTATTACATAAGCCTGTTTATCATATTTCATGTCACCGTTCATTTGCTTTAGCCTTTACTTTATGTGATTGCTTTAATTTGAAGACAGCTCTATTTAATTTAAAGATGTGTGAGCAGTGTACCACAAGATCATTTAATCAATTCAAACCCACAGCTCTAGAGTGCTGTGCAGGTAGATATTTGCTTTAGTGTGAAAGAAATCATGATTGTGGAAAGTGCTTTCTCTCAAAGCATCACCTAGACTGGCACATGTGATGTTAGATTTAATGTCCGCCATGCTGTGGTATGACTCCACAGGCTGTGGATGCAGTTGGGGAGATCCTGTTGTCTCTCAGCTATTTACCGACAGCGGAGCGTCTCACAGTGGTTGTGGCCAAGTGCAAGAACCTGGTGTGGACCAATGGCAAGAATACTGCAGGTCACAAACATTTGTTTGTTTATTATAGTGTGTTTTTGTGTTTTATTTGTAACTGTGTGTGAATGGGAGGTACCTACTAGTGTGTGACTGTTTCTCTTTGTATGAACTATATATGAATTTGTCTGTCTCTGTCTGCCCTTGAATCTGACAACATTTTTCAAAATCACTCATATCCCGCGACAGAACATGGTACTTCCTGATTCAGTAATAACAGACTAATGTTAACTCCCAGAAAATAAATGTATCCTTTTCCGGAAAGGCAAATGCGACTTAAATGACTTGTTGTCACACTAACTTTGGACAAATAAAGGTCACGTACTGAAAGACAGCCATTATCATCCACAGAGTTAATTGTGTTAGTTTATTGCATGCTCTACAGACTGTATGGGGGTATTTACATTTGGACACATGTAGCTGGGATAGTCATAATGTTATCCACTCATTCTCGTTATCAGATCCATTTGTCAAAGTGTATCTCCTGCAAGACGGCAGGAAGATCAGCAAAAAGAAGACTTCCACCAAAAGGGATGACACGAACCCCATCTTCAATGAAGCCATGATCTTCTCTGTGCCGTCCATTGTCCTGCAGGTGACACTTAAGACTGTGTGTAAACAGAATAATAAATCAGGATTGCCAATAGTAACTCTAACAGTACTTAAATAACTAAAGCAACAAAATGAACACGTGTAGTTACATGCAGACAGGTATGCACATGCGACAACATATCAAGTGGACTGTATGGAGTTCACAATAATTTCTATAATGAACATGCTGATGTTAAGCAGGTATAATCTTTACCATGTTCACCATCCTAGTTTAACATGTAGTAAGCTGACAGCTGCTAATTTTGACTAAACACAAAACACAGCTGACACTGATTAGAATGTCATTTGTCATTAGATGTATTAAGTCATAAACCTGGACAAATTCAAATTTTGTCCTGATGTTGATGCTGAATCTAGATGAAAAGTAATCAGATCGCCAAAGTTATTGCAACATATCCTTAGGGGAATGCGTGTACCACATTTTATGGCAATCCATCCAATTGTTGACAAAACATTTCCCTCATAACCACAAATGTAGATCTCATTTGTCCTGATCCTCATTCAGAGGATCACTTAAGTCCTTAGGATTCATTCTCTGGTGTCCATGAACGTCTGCACAAAATTTCATGGCATCATTCAATGGTGAATATTTTCTGCCTTCAGGACTGGAGTGTTGGACTGACTGATCAGTCTATAAACATTTTTAAAGCCCCAGAATGTAATTGCTCTTACACTTCTGGCTGTTAACAAAATGAGCAAAATAGCAATAAAATTAAGTGCGAGTAAAAGGTGCTGATCTTAAAATGCCAAAAACAATAAAAATAACGAATGTTGTTATTACACGTGTTTCAGTGATTCCATAAAGAAATGGATAAACCACGCTGTCAAGATGTTGCTGTGTCATGCTTACACAGCAGGTTGTGTAACCATGCTGTACTGTTTGCAGGAACTCTCCCTGAGGGTGACGGTGGCAGAGACCACAGATGACGGCCGGGGCGAGAACCTGGGTCACGTGATTATCGGACCCGAAGCAAGCGGGATGGGGATCACCCACTGGAACCAGATGCTGGCTACTCTGAGGAAGCCTGTGTCAATGTGGCATCCTCTGCGGAGGATTTAGTCCTCTCTGCACTCATACATACCTGACCTGTTTCAAGTAAAACACTAGTTTCTTCACGTTCCTTTCACCTCTCCCCTTATTTGTTGTGGGCTATGTGTTGCTCTGCTGGTGAGTAACAAATAGGAGGAAACACATTATCTTCATGTAAGGGGGAGGAAAAAGCCAGTGTTTGACCTTGAACGCAGTATCCACTTAAATCCTTTCTTTGGTGTTTGGCCTCATTCTTCCTCGGGTGCATTATGGGTGAGGGTGCCATCCAGGAAGGAACAGTGCACATCCCAAATTACCCAAATTACAAACTAAAAGTAACTGATGAGTTTCCAAATGGTGTGCGTCCTACATCCTTACCATGTCCCTTTTAGCTTAAGAATTGGGCTGAATCCTGATTCTCCACTACAACGGCATCAAAGGAGACATGAATATGTGGATACTTGAGCAGAAATGTAAGTTTTAAGTGAGTTTATAATTAACAAAATGAGCCCAGCTGTGGCAGGCGTGACCCCCTCCCTGCATGGTGCCTACTCTGGTTGTAGCCTGTTAAAGCTGTGTAGAGAATGACTGACTGGACGGAGGGGTGAAATCGCTTCTCTTTCAGGAAAACACTCATTTGTCTTTTCACTGTAGTCATTGATTGCACCTACGTCATTGATTTCGTAGCGGTTTTAGGGCCTAGTTGAGTTAGCTCTATTGGATTTGCTTTGGTAACTTGTTAACAGTGAGACTGACAAACAATAGAGGTTTTGGTATGTTCAGTATTTATTGTGCTTTTTAAAAAATCCAGGTACTCTTATCCAGGTGAAATAATTTGTAGCAGTTGTTACAGGGTGGCCAAATCAGATGTAATTAGCATATAAATATCATATTTGTTCTACATTGTTCAATTTTTACCATGATAAATGCAATACAAGTTGCATACACATATTTAACAGTGTAAATATTGTACTACAGGATTCTTGTCATTCATTGCCATTTCTCCCTGGGTGCAAATTATGTTTTTCATAGTCTAATACTTGATAATAAGGATCCAATTTAATTTCTACTGCACTATATTTAACACCAGTACCATTGCTGATCAATTAATTATTATTAAAACACCTCTGGGAATTTAACTTGTGATGTAAACTATACTAACCCCTTTAAATGGGTTCACAGTTCCTTTTCTGTTAAAGGAAACACCTTGATATTCTGATTAATCTGTAGGCTGTTGTTTTTTTAACCAGGCACTTGTCACACTCATCTTGCTTTTCAAGATACCTGCAAACGAATCTTGTTAGGTTGAAACCAATAGGAGCCACTGTGCAGCTTGAAGCCTGGATGGTAATATTATAACAAGTTTTTTGGTTAAAATGAAGATAATGTGACATGGATCTTGTAAAAGTCAGAATGTCAAGGTGGCTTTTTATCTGTCTGAGATATTCTCTACAACATTGTGCAATAGTGCTGTTTTGTTGTAACTTCTGAATGTGAATTATCATGTAAAATCTGCTAACTCTAAAAGCATCATTGGCCTAATGCATCGTTGTGACTTTTGATTGTTTTTTCAAGCATAAACTACTCTGCCTTTTTGGTTCTAACCACATTCCTCACCTCACTTTGAAAATCAGTCCCAAAAAAAACACAACTGTGGTCATATAAATACACAATATTTCCTACTGTGCCAAATAATAAAGCAATATTTTCATTTACAATCAGCAATTCGCATTCAACAAAGCTGTAGCCTACATTTGACCATGCATGAAGTTATTTAGCACTTGATGTGAATGTGCCTCAAGAATACAGTGTATTGTGTGAATGCTGTTTAAAATAAAAGCAATTCAACAGTAAGAGTCTGACCACTTGTTTATCTTGTTCGAATGACCTTGAGTTGCTGCAATCTGTGTAGTTCTTGGTCTGTGAAAACACTGCCTGTTGGATTAAATGTTTCTAAAGCTCAAAGTATTAAATCCCTAAAGTAAAACAAACAGTAGGTATAAAGTGTGGAAATGGCACACACTGTTCAGGGGCCCAGGAACCATAGATATCCAGCAGACCAGTGGTTCTGTGTGCCCGCTGATTTGTGCTAATTTAAATTTAATGAGTAAAAAAAGCTTAATATTAACTGATATGACTAAGGCCTTAAGGTTTGATCTTGATTTATTACTTGTCTTTAAGAGTCCTTGTATCAAATTTTATTTTTTTTTTACTTTTGTTTTGTGCTCATTGATGCATACTAAATTACCAGTAGCTCATGTTTGCAAGCAGGTTGAGTTTTTAAAAAAACTTTATTAACCACAAACAGATGAACAAGCAATAAATATTAACAATATCACAAGAAAAGTATACGCATTAATGGACAAGGCAATACAGAAAATATAAATACTAAGCAGACCGGGACAAATAAAACACAAGTACAGAACAGGTTATTTAAGATGGCAACATAAACATTTGAGCCTGTGTTAATGTGAGGTGTCTGTAAGCAGATGATTTAGTGTTTTGCACTTTAAGGTGTGTCCACAACTTTAGTGTTACATATAAAAAGATTAAACAAATATTCAGTGTGGGACACGGTGCAGCGCTGTGGCGCTTTCTCTTCTTGTACCAGAGTAGGTCAGTTTCCTCCTTTCAGCCAATCAGAAGAAAAGGGAGCAGGAGGGGGCGGGGCCATCGAGCAAAGTCCAGGAAGATTTTTTCAGGCATCGAGAAGGATAGATAACGCTTTTCTCCGCAACGTCTTCTGAACAGTGTGTGGTCTAAAGGTTCAGTAGCGCTGACCAGTCGAGATGGCTGACAACAGAGATAAAGCTTGCGATCAAATGAAGATATGGAAGGAGCACAGAGCTTCTCAGGTCTGTAGATACCTTTGCATTTGATCAAGTGTCTTGTTGTGCGAAACGCTGCCTGGCGGGTTCGGGGATAAATGGGTGAGAGGTCGTTTGTGGCAACCAGCTAATGTTAACGTAAACAGCCAAAAACTAAAGCTAGCTTATTTTGCGAGCTGTCGTTCAACACTGATACCTGACTTTCCAGGTTTTATTTGTAAATAAAATACTTCCAAGTAGTTTAGTACTGTTATCTGTTTGTTATAGGACAATTTATAGTCGCTGCTAATGAAAGGTGCTCATTAGCAAACATTTGTTTGCTAACGCTAACGTTACATGCTAACTTTAAAGGGGCCTCTGCATTAAAAAAGTCAAATAGCACGTTTTCAGACATTAAATAAACACGTCAACAACTTTAAAAGCCCTAAGGAGAATAATTAAATGTAGGTACAAAGTAGGTCCTATCCAGATGCATGAACTTCAACCCTGCTAGTTACATAAGAGCACTTAGCTAGTGTCACCTTAAGTAAACCCTTATTGTAGTCCAACCACTTCATGTTTGTTTGCATTTTCTACTTGAATCACTATTTTTTATTTACTCTGTTTGCGCAGCTGTGCAGATTTCTAGGCCAGTCCAAATGTTTTTACTCATGCTTAGCCCCTTATATACAGCTGCGAAAATAATGAAAAGTGAACAACTGGATTTTGGCAGTTCATGTCATCTAAGTAAATTAATTTGGTGGACCCAGTTTTATAGTTTTAGCACGTTTGGTGCAAAGCATCCGTGCCAAGCCGTTTGCAGAAATGCGCATGCAGTTGCTTGCTTTCATACCCTAATTTCAGTCAGTCCACTCATCTGTTATGCAAACCTGTTGACTCAGTGCCATGTAGGAAGGGATTTTTAAGCATTAGCCTAAAACAATCAGTTAATTAATATTCTGCTTCTGTAAAAACAAGATCATATGAAGATGATAGCTTCATATGATCTTGCAGACCATCTAGTTATTTTCACTAAACAATTAAGCAATTTATAAAAAATAAAAAAAATCAACAGATCTTTTCTTAGCTTCTTAATTAACGGAACCTATGTATCTGTTTTGCATAAGTGAGGGTGTTTTTATTTTCTGTGACATGAATTCTGTTTGCAACAGAGGCCAGACACTCTGACCACAGGGGCTGGCCATCCCGTTGGAGACAAGGTGAATCTGCAGACTGCAGGACCAAGGGGTCCTCTGCTGGTCCAAGATGTGGTGTTCACAGATGAGATGGCCCACTTTGACCGGGAACGAATCCCAGAGAGAGTGGTGCATGCAAAAGGGGCAGGTGAGTGTTGGTTAATAACCAGTCTCTTCTGTGTCGCCTCTATGTTGGCTTTATCAGGATTTTGTATTTCTTAAAATTGAGAAATGTCGTAATGATAAAATACCTGAGTGTTTTGACACCAAAACCATAAACATGTTGTTTTTTAAAAAATGTTTTTGCCTAAAAATACAATTGTCGACATTTTGATTTAAAAGAGGAACAATCTCATCATAGAATAAGGAAACAAGATTAAGAATCTGACCAGAGCTTTGATGTCAACTTTCGGTATTTGACAGTTTTTGATGTTATGGACACATTTTGATGGATATAAAACAAGTATTCAGCTTTGTTACCATGTCCCCCAGCATAGTATAATCTTCAGGCCAGGTAATTATGTTGGAAAGAGCTCAAACATATTATGTGCACATCAATCAAAAAATTCCACTGGTGCAACGTCAACTGAGCAAACCAATAAAAAAGTGGGGAAAAAGCAAATAAGGTTCATTCTTGTTTGTGGATTAACTCTGGACAAATGCTAATCTTTGCAAGCTTTTCAAATCAAGGTCAGAGACTTTGGCCTAATATTGAGCAATATCTGCCCAAAGGAGGGAGGGGGGCATGTATGATCTGATACAAATATGTGAACCACATTTTTATTTTTCGTCCATGACACAGGGGCATTTGGCTACTTTGAGGTGACTCATGACATCACTCGCTACTGCAAGGCCAAGGTATTTGAGCATGTCGGCAAGACTACACCTATTGCTGTCCGCTTCTCCACTGTGGGTAAGAGTAACTGTGTGTGATTAATCCCATATCATTGTTTCGATTAGATTAACTTAGATTCACCACCTTTATTGTCATTATGCAGAGTACGGCTACAGAGCCAATGAAATGCATTACGGATAAACTATCAAAAATATGTAGATTTTTTTTTAAGGACATTTCACAAATTAGCTTTTCAGCTAGTCCCTAAAGTCGCCTCAACATTTGAATTAACGATTTCTTCACCTGTTTTAAAGCTGTATAATTTTTGTTTTTTTTCCCATAAAAGAAGTACTTTGAGCTACTGGCACTTTAGAATTGAACGTTCTTTGCTTATTTGTCTTTTGGCGCTTACTCATTGCTGGTACCAGCTCAACTTGCCTCGCCGGTACTCGACTCGCTTTTGGTGCCCCATCCTCCGTTTTCCATTGCAGACATAGTACCCTCTGAATGTAGCTGTTCTTCACCCGTGACACACACACACCAAGGGCCACACACTGCTCCACATAACAGTAATAACAAAGTTATAAAGTACGGAGGGTGTCGTTACTATCTCGCAATCTCTGGCTAAACTATCAAATAGCGTTTTTTTCAGGGCACCCCCTCTGTCTTGAGCAGTGATGATGAAGTGAATAGTGACGATTATCTGAAGAATCAGTAGTCTGCAGTAGGGCTGCAGCTAACGATTATTTTAGTATTCAAAGCTTCTATAGCTTATTTCAACGATTCATCATTGCATCGTTTAAGAAGTACTTTTTTTCAGGGAGTCACACGCACTACAGGAGCTGACATCCGGCTGTGTCACCTGACGCCGGTCTCCAAACCATGTTTTGTCAAGAGAAACTACAACAGAAAATGAGTGATCCTGAACACGAAACACCTGTTGTTTGTTACTATAAAGATGGAAATTATAAAGACAAAGAATATGGGTGAAAGGATGGATTAGCACACACAGGTAGCAGGGATTGTCTAAGCTGCAGTGAGAGCTGGAGGTGAGTTAAAAGGTGTAGCTCCCCAACACGCAGTTAACTCATGACTGTGAGGTTACAACTTACAGCCCAAAAAGGAAAACAACAAACGCACGTGTACATTTTCAGCTGAGTACTGCGGCTTACTTTGGCTATCCTTTAACTCAACAATCAATCATGATTTCACTTAAATGCTAAAGTTACTGTTACCTTGTTGGTGGTCCGCTTGCAGAACACTGGTCGCTTTCTGATCAAGTGCCGTGGTGCTGTTGCTGAGGCGACATTTTGTTTTAAGGTGGATGGACGGTAACATTAAAGAGTTATTTTCTTTAGCTTGTAATAATCAAGCTTGTAATAATAAATAATCCCATACTTTGGACACTTTCTTCTTAGCCCCTTGCTATTTTTCTTCCTCCACTTTTTTTTTTATCTTCCTCCACTTTGCAAACAGCTCCATTATAATCGCGTTGTGTTCACAGCGAAAGCACAACAGTAATAAATGTTGTATGTGAGCTTTATAGTTATATGGATTAAACGAAGCATCAATGCAAATAATTTGTGTCGATGCATTTTTATTAATAATCAATTTTAACAATTTAATCGATGAATTGTTTCAGCCCTAGTCTGCAGTGTTTCCACATCACCTTTTGGTATTCCTTTAGCTTGTTATGAACCTCGGTGGAGATGATACCAAAAAACTTACCAGGTACCAGATTTGCCCAATGTAAAACCAAAAAAAGGGGAGTTAAGTCGAGGCAAGTTGAGGTAATACCATCCAGTTGAAAAGGCAGGTGCTATTCTGCCTCAGGTGGTGTGTTCACTTCTTGTTCTGCCCAATAAAAACTGTTTCTTTGATATATACACATATATAGAGTGTCTCAGTAGAATACACTTTTACACGACAATATAGAACTACGATAGTCAGATGGAGGTTTATTGGTTGTCAAAGATAGTTTTTGTATCAGCTCTAAATTATATGTATGTGTGTTTGTATGTGTGTGTATATATAAAAAAATATACTTGAATAAAAGGGCATCTGTATTTGAAGTATAGGCTACTTTTATCGTTGTTGGTCATTTGAAACTGGCACCACGCTGGTTATCTCTGTTCAGCAGGTGGGTTATGCCCCGAGTATTTTAGTTTGGCACACTCATTGGCACAGATGTTTAATAAGATTAGTAGGGGTGGTATCAAAGGTGCAACATGCCAATTACAGTTACAGCTACAGAACTACAAAGACCACGCCTTCTCCTCCAACTCAGACTTAGAAGTGTTTGCATTAGCTGATCTGGTGAATGAAAATCCATATGAAGAAATGTTCTTTAGAGCTGTAACGAACAATATTTTCAAAATTATTATTGTTATTTTCAGTTGTTTTCTGTGGAACGGCTAAATGCTTAATCGACTAATCATTGAAGTTCTAATTAAAAACAGTTGTTTGATTAAAATTAATGATTAATTTGCTTTTTATTTTAGCTGGCGAATCAGGATCAGCAGACACAGTGCGAGACCCCCGAGGCTTTGCAGTCAAGTTTTACACTGAGGAAGGCAACTGGGACCTGACGGGCAACAACACTCCCATTTTCTTCATCAGGGACGCCCTGCTGGTGAGTGGGTATTGTTGGTGTAGGAGCCAGAATTGGATTTGCATTAATTTAGTAGTGGAGGGCCACATGTTATTAAATAACAGTCTCACTCAACAAGCAAATAAATGTGGCAACAGTTTGTGGAACTAGTTTCACCAGTGGGCTCTATTTGATTCAAGATTCAAAGTGGTTATTTTCAGATGTTCAAATTTCCCTGTACAATGAAATTCTTACTTTGCTGTCCACATCAAATGCCTACAACAAAAATAAAATATGTACGAATAAAAATACAATTTAAAAATATGATAAATAGAGACATAGAATAGAAATATAAAAAGGAAATTGTACATGGAGCAATATGCAGATGTGCAATAATAGTGCAATTAACATGTCATAATACAGTGTAAAGATAGGCATGATTATGGAGTCCATGGTACAGTGTAAAGATGGGCATGATTATGGAGTCCATGGTACAGTGCAAAGATGGGCATGATTATAGTCCACACACCTATTAACCGTTAAGGAGTCTGATGGCAGTGGGGAAGAAGGAGTTCAGTCTTGTAGTCCTACATTTCACACCTCCTCCTCCAACCCGAGGGTAGAAATGTGAACAGTACGTGTTGGGGGTGGGTGGTATCCTTAATCCTTAATAATGAAGGCTGCTCTCCTATGGACTCTTTGATGGTAAATGCTCTGCAGGGCGGGTAGTGGAGTCCTGGTGATATTTTCAACTCTCTTCGCCACTCTCTGCAGTTTGCAACAGTCCATAGCAGTAGTGCTACCTTACCACACAGCTGACCAGAATGCTCTCAACAGCACATCTGAGGAGATATACCAAACCGACATACCAAACTTCCTTAGTATCCTCAGGAAGTATAGCTGCTGTTGAGGTTTCTTGACTAGCTGTATGGCTTTCAATATCCAAGTGACGTCCTCTCTGAAGTAGATGCCCAGATGTTTAATGCCACTGAACCTCTCTACCTCAAACTCCTGGATGAACAGTGGCTGATGAGGTTTCCTCTACTTCCTCGTGTCCACTAGTATGTCCTTCAGTTTGTCATTATTAGAGGTTGTTGTCCTAACACCATGCCGACAGGTTGGCCACCTCCCTCCTGTAGGCCGCTTTGTCCCCGCCAGTGATACGTCCTATCACTGTAGTGTCTTCCACGAACTTCAGTATGATGTTGTCCTAGTGGGAGGCAGCACAGTCATGAGTCAACAGGGTGTAGAGGATGGGGCTGAGGATGCATCCCTGTGGAGTGCCATTATGTTTGTTTTAATGGTGGCTGAGGTTCTGTTGCTGATCCTGACTGACTGGGGCCTGTCGGTCTGAAAGTCTAGGAGCCAGTCGCAGAGTGTGGGCTGCAGTTCAAGTGTATATAGTTTGTGGAGGATGACTGTATTAAAAGTAGAGCTGGTCAACAAAGAGCATCCTGATGTAGAAGTCTTTGTTTTCCACGTGGGAGAGGGAGTAATGGAGGGCAGCAGCAATGGCATCAGAGGTTGACTTGTTCGCCGGTAGGAGAACTGCATTGGGTCCAGAATTTCCAGTATTGTGCTCTGAATGTGGGCCAGCACCACTTTCTCAAAGCACTTCATTGTAATTGGAGTGAGAGCTACTGGGCTGTAGTCATTCAGACAGGTGAATGGGTTCTTTTTGGGTAGGGGGATGATGGTGGTTGTTTTGAAGCAGGAAGGTACAGTGTTCTGACTGAAGTAGAGGTTCAAGATGGAGGAGAGAAGATCAGCCAGCTCATTAGCACATGCAAGGGATGATCTTCCTTAGGGCTTTGTATACCTGGCCAGATGAGCCTGTTAGTGGGGGAGTTGAATAGACCAGTGTGTGTGCCTCCTCTCTGTGCTGTTGCTGGAGGTCTTGAAGTGGGTATAGAATATGTTGAGGTCACCCAGCAGGTTGTTTGTAGGGCTGATGGTGTTGATGGTGGTCTTGTAGTCAGTGATGTGCTTGCGGCCTTGCCACATCTGCCCGGCGTCAGCAGAAGAGAAGCTGTCCAGCCTCTCTCTGTACTGCTCATATTTTGCTGCCGAAATGACCAATAGGTACCATTGTTTTCAGAACTTTTTGTACCTACTAGTCATTTTGACACCAAAATATTTGAAATAGGGCCCGATTTTAAAAATACCAAAATTAAAAACTTTAAAAGCCATTTTAATTTATTGCAAAAACTCACATGGAAACCAAATTTGTACATCATCCTGCAGCACAACAATGGTCACATGATATGCATTTAATAACATTTGTGTCACCCCTTTTACCCCATGCAGTTCCCGTCCTTCATCCACTCCCAGAAGCGCAATCCCCAAACCCACATGAAAGACCCAGACATGGTGTGGGACTTCTGGAGCCTGAGGCCTGAAAGCCTCCATCAGGTAGCTGCTGTCGAGTCTGAGGCTGCCGTTGAAGACAGATTCTAGTCGAGTGTACAGAAGAATATTTCACATGCAAGATTTATAGTTGATGGCTCTTGATATGATTTAATTAAAGATTAACAAAATATACTTTAGTAATGTAGTGTTGCAGTGTGATGTTGCTCTTCCATTATTTGCAATAATTTGCCTTATTGTCTTTATACTTGCAGTAATTGTTATCCAACATCCTGTTATTATCTTGTGTCTTCTGTCCCATATCCCCTGTGCAGGTGTCTTTCTTGTTCAGCGATCGAGGTTTGCCTGATGGCTACCGTCACATGAATGGCTATGGCTCTCACACCTTCAAACTGGTCAATGCCGCTGGTGAATGTGTCTACTGCAAGTTCCATTACAAAGTCTGTTTGAGACCTGGTTCAACCATCATTTAACTTTAACCTCCTGCATTGCTTAGTTATGTCATATTTAATGTCCTATGTGCATGTTTTTTAGACTGATCAAGGAATAAAGAATCTGCCAGTAGAGGAGGCAGACCGCCTGGCTTCCACCAACCCAGATTATGCCATTGGAGACCTGTTCAACAACATTGCCAATGGCAACTATCCATCCTGGTCCTTCTTCATCCAGGTCATGACCTTCGAGCAGGCCGAGAAGTTCCAGTTCAACCCCTTCGATCTGACCAAGGTAACACATCCCTCCACAGCAGAACAAGAAGTTCTTGATGAGAGACATTTTTTTGTTGAATTGAGTGAAGAATTTCACCAAGAGAGCTAATTGTAATATGGGTTATTGACATTATTAAAGAGGTCATATTATGCTAATTTTCAGACTCATCACTTTATTTAGGGGTTGCACCAGAACAGGTTTACATGATTTCATTTTCAAAAAACACCATATTTTTTGACACACTGCACATTGCTGCAGATCGTCTTTTCACCCTGTGTGTTGAAGCCACAGAGTAAGGCATCTTACTTGTATAAAATCTTTGAGAATTTTATACTGCACATGTGCAGTTCCTAGGTAAGGACTTATAGCCAATCAGAAGCAGAGTAGGGCCGGTCCTGAAAAGCCGGTAAACACGGCTTCGTGTCAGCTGTAAATACCCTTACCAGCTTAGCAACATGAAGTGCTGAGTTATTGATTTGTAACAAATGTATCTTGCATACGTAAAGTGTTAACTGTGCAGTGTCTCTACATCACAGTAACAACTAAATGTCCACTGACTGCCTGGAGTGTAGCTAGTGTTTGGAAGGGAGAGGAGAGGCAGCAGGAGGACGTCTTGTCACTGCGTGCCGCAGCTCATTGTGTTTTTCCATCAGTGTTTTCAAGGGTGTGTCTGATTAGCCACTAGGCGAGCATTATGGCGCGTATTTTCTTGTGATGTCACCAGAAAGCGAAACAAAAGGCTGGACTACAAACGAGCTGGTTTTAGGCAGTTCAGAGAAGTATTATCTCTGGGAAATTAGAACTCCAATCGGGGTGGATTTTGGGCTTTTTCACTTTGAAAACCTATTACAGGCACAAAAAAGGTATATAACTCAATAAAGGAGAGGGGGAAAAGGCAAAAATCATAATATGACCTCTTTAAGAAAAAAGCATATTTGTGAACATTACTGTGATGTCACAGAAATGAATGCCATTATCTGTCAGCCCGACTAATTACAACATGGAACATTTATACCACGCTATTGCTGTCACCTGGTGAAGAAAATGACACAAGCCATTTTAAGCCGTTTCAAGCCAAGACCACATACGCACATTGGCCCTCATTTATCAAAAGTACATACACCAATTTCCAGCGTACACCTCGCGTACACCCAAAACCACGGTGACTTTGAGATTTATCAATATGGACGTTGGCGTACGGCACGCTCAAATCCTACGCGAGCTCAGGAGGTGGTGTACATGTACGCAAGTTTTGAGTTAGAGCCGAAATGCGCAGAAATCATTTCCTAATAGCACAAAACGCAGTGACAAACTAAAATACATGATATATTATGACCCACTGTAACAGAAACAACGTTTGAAACATTAATTTGGGTGTTTATATTTGAGCAACACGGACTTTATACAGCCTATTGAGCAGTCAAAACATGCTTTGATTTATTTGGACTATTTTATCGTAGGTTTTGGTGCCTTTTATTTGGATTTGCTTTTAATAAAATGTGTACCGTCAAATGAAAAGGCTACAAGCAAAAAATGTTAAAACAACGAAGAGCATAAGCAGATGGCTTGAAGCACTGAGACTGGCTGCCGAAATGGACACAGCCCCTAGCCCTTTAGGTGAGGCGGGCACAGACATGTCGTGCACAAAGCCCTGGATTTATTATAAGACTGTGATGGCAATTTGAGTTTTCAAATAAACAGCTCAGGCAAACACTTGTCTTTCTGTCAGTTTATTCAAGTCTTCTGCAGAAGGACTCACAGCTACACACATATGCCGTGTACATGTATGCTCGAATGAGTGTGGAGAGCTCAGTGAGCCTGTTATTTATCCAGTTTTAGGGTTAATCATATCATCCCACAGAGACACATTGTCCCTGAAGTCTGGATAACACAGAGAACAGAGATATTTTGACTGTTACGTTTACACAGCACAGATGAGTCTCCCTGAGTCCAGGGTTACATGCAATATGTTTGGAATTCCCATTACAAAGACAAACTTTATATTATGACCGCACAGCGAGCACTGACACCGCCGCTAAAGTCCCCATGTCTCCTGACTCCGGCATGCTGATCTCTGTTCATGTGCGAGTCCTGGTTCAGGGCGTAAAGCCCAGTCCCGGAGGTGATTGAGCAGCTTTTTATCAGAGCAACATTCTTTCATTTGGAGCTTAGTTGGGACTTGACTTTGAAGGGCGTTTTAGCAGTGCTAAATCTCTTGGAGCACCACAAGTAGCCAATTTAAAATTCTAGGAACAGACAAAAACTAGTTTGCACGGAACGTGCTCCACAAACAGGTGGTACAGACGTGGTGCAGCTCATCATTGTGTTTGGACAATGTTTCACTCTGAACATAAAAGAAAAGTTACACCGCGGATGGTCAGATCCCAGTCCGTGCACATCCAGACCCGTGTCCGTGCGTAATAGTCCCAGGACAGCGCAGAGCACTGTTTCCCGGAGCCACAAAACATTATGAAGGCTTGCTTTGCACGCTGGGGGTACACCGCCCCGTATCTGTCCGTATGTGGTGGTGATGGCGAAATGGATAAGGCACATGACTTTGGTGTGAGAGACCCGGGTTCAATCCCCCACTGTGACCCATCCACCATTGTGTCCCTGAGCAAGACACTTAACCCCTCGTTGCTCCAGAGGCGTGCGACCTCTGACATGTATAGCAATTGTAAGTCGCTTTGGATAAAAGCGTCAGCTAAATGAATAAATGTAAATGTAATGTCCTCCGTTCATCAAAGTAAACGATCAGCGAGAGGTTCTTAGCCCGTGCCCTGCTCCTCCGGGATGCGTGCGTCTTCCTCTGGGGCTGACAGCGCGCACTGGTCCGCTCCAGCGAGGTTGACAGCGCACGGGTAGTCCCCTGACTCCAGCACTGGTTCTCCGGCTGGACCTGAACTGCTTATGGCTCATCTGACTGCTCATGTCCAGTTTTAAGCGTGTTGAACATTTTGTCAAAAATGTGTCCAGTTTAAATCATCAAATAAAAAGTATTAAATTGTTTCCAAATGAAAAACCTCGTAATATTAAAATGCACAATATTTTTGAAGATTTATGCCGGGGAGGGGCTCTAGTAGTGAAACTAAACATTTAATCTTTATTTAAATCTGTCAAAACAACATAATATTTTGTTTCTGAAGTTTTAACTTGTGTATTTCCTGCTCCAAACCATGTTTTTATTGCCGTATTCTGTCAGTCCCTGCCGTGAAGTCCTGGGTGCAGCTTCCTGAAGCTTGAATAATTGGGGGCGTTTCATTCAAATTACGCACGTTTTCAGCCGCCGCATTTATCAACACCAGGTGGTGCGGACACCTGAATTTCAAAGGTACGCACAGCTTCATAAATCAGGCGCTGAGAAACAGTGTAAGCATAATCTCACGCACAAAAATACGCCCGTTTCTGCGTAAGAATGATAAATGAGGGCCATTAAGTGTAGTATTGTTTAGTTCCCTATTTTGAGTTTATAGAAAAGCTGTTTTTAAATGTGCCTTAGGAACATGTGTTCTTGGCTGCATCATTTCTATATTGCTTTGTTTTGGATTGTGGTCATTTTTTTAAATTCTAAGTTATGATTTTAACTATCCGATTTAACTGTCCAATTAATAAACGCAGATATCAGTTTTGAATGTTTATACAAATATGAAATGAGGTGATGTTAGAAAGACCTTGCGTACGTGTAAAATACTTCAGTGCCAGTAGAGCAGTAGTCCACAGTATTTTTCAGTTAATTGAGTTCTCTCATTCAGGTTTGGTCACATAAAGAATTCCCTTTGATCCCCGTGGGCAAAATGGTTCTCAACAGGAACCCAGTCAACTACTTTGCAGAGGTGGAGCAGCTGGCCTTTGACCCCAGCAACATGCCACCCGGCATCGAGCCGAGCCCCGACAAGATGCTGCAGGTAACACCGCAACAGACTTTCTCTTGACATGTTTTTTTTCAGTCAGATTCAATTGAAAATGTGTATTCAACACACAAAACTGCTAGTGACCAGAATATGTTGCTGTCTGAACAAAAAGGAAACATTTACCCACTTGTGTACTACATCATGTTGTCTATGTTGCCTGGACATGGAGGACACTGCAAATTTAAGTTAAAACTGTTTTTTTTTTATTGCTAAAAAGACACCAATTCCAGTAAAGAGTTTTTCAGGCATCTCTGTTGTGATTTGTTGATATCCAAGTTTGGATGTTTTTATTCTCTCAGCAGAACTAAAGTTGCGCTAAATGCTTGAGAAACCTACAGTTTACCAATGCTCTGTCTTGTTTATTTGCTATGACTTTGTCTAGGGTCGTCTCTTCTCCTATCCAGACACACATCGACACCGGCTGGGAGCCAACTACCTGCAGATCCCTGTCAACTGCCCCTTCAGGGCCCGTGTGACCAACTACCAGCGTGACGGTCCAATGTGCATGTTTGACAACCAAGGTAAGTAAGTCATAGTGCAGTCTGTGTGTGTTACTGTGCCTGCGTATGTGTTTCTTTATTCATACAATAACAAGGACAGACACAAATACTTCACTGTTTAAGCACACTGAACAATTAATAGTGATGCTATAGCATACAACATACACAAGTACAAGAAATTATTGTTTGTCAGAACATCAAAATTAGTGAGTATAATCATTAGAACGCATATTTTAACTCATGTTTATGTCCTTCCTTGAAGCAGACTACTTGGCAGATTACTGAGCTGTCAATTTTCAAGTCTGTCTTAAAAAAAAGGGAGGTGCCAGTATGTACATTGAAACAGGTTTGCTTGCTGTAATCATTTTTTGTGTTTGTACTAGCCTTGAAAAGATATTTTACTTCCTTCCAAAGAGGGAATTTTATACTAAAAAGACAGAAACTTAATGAATATTGTGAAACTGTGAACCTATCCTTTAATAAAGGGGATTTCAAAGTGTGAGGCAGTTTCAGGGGAGGCCCGCAGTCTCAGACTTTGAAAAGCTCTGCTTTAATCCTTTCACTCCTGTACAATTCCAAGGGTTGTCCACTAGATGTCACCATTTCAATGTATCAAATACATTGACACAATTAACCTTTAGCAGCGAACTTTCTTCATAGTGGTTCAGTGCTTTTAGCAAGTGTTCCCGTCACTACAAAGCGGGTATATGAGAAGGATAAATTTGTCCAGTGTAAACAAACTCTTTTGAATATATTAATAGTTAACATAGTCATCTGCACCATGCAAAACACTTGAAAAACATACCTGAAAAGTGATAGTGACTGATGTGTCTGGCATCAGATTTACTCTTATAAGTAAGTTTTTCTTTTGTTGTCTCAGTTACTGTGTTTTTGCAGAATTGAACCCACAACAGATTTTTTTTTCTTCCTGCCCCACTCACCAGTGTTTGGTCTGTCTGGCCTCTAGGTGGAGCTCCAAACTACTATCCTAACAGCTTCAGTGCCCCAGAGACCCAGCCTCAGTGTGTGGAGTCCAAGTTCAAGGTGTCTCCAGATGTGGCACGTTACAACAGTGCAGATGAAGACAATTTCACACAGGTGCAGATAACATCACTCTTCAGTAGGCCTGTTTTCTGTGACCAGGCCATTTATGCACATAACAGCTGAATAAGTGTTTTTGATTTGTATATTTCATATGTTCCTGTTAATTAAAACTCATACATCTCACATCAACAGCCATGTCAATTTGCAAACAATATACAATATGTTTAAATATGGGGACTGTTCTCCTAAATCCTTGGGCCCATCACTGTGATTTAATCAAAAACAGTAACACTAATTAAAAGCTTTGACTCTTCTCTACTAAACAGACAATAACGTGTAACAATGATTATTATATATAAATTTATTTAAAAATATTTTTAACAGAATTAAGTGTGACTTTTTAAAGATTTGTTTCCCCAAGCCTAAAAAATCTCTTTCTGGTTTTCCAGCCTGGAACTATACTTTCACAAGTGCTGTTTTAGTGCAAGCAGCTGTTTTCAGCAAAACAGTGTGAAACCCACTGTATACTTCCTGCCCAGCACCAAACAGACAGACAAAGTTAGCAACTAGCAGTTGTAGCACTTAGCAACAGAAGAGCCAGATATTAAAAAGTAGAGACCAAAAACAGAACTAACACAAGTGAATATTGGACTTAAGATTTGTTGGGTGGCCAGTAACACAACTCCAAATGTATGCAAATTTTGCTCTGCTCTTAGACCCTCCACCCTACCTCTACTGTTGCAATTAAAATGACAGTAATACAAATAAGGTAATTTATTATCCACATGTCTGGGTAAAGGGGGCAGTCAGTCGTATTTCAGTACACTATACTGGCAGGGAATCGATTGTTTTTTTAAAAAATAGTTACTTTTAAACTGCAAATTCTGTTTTGACCTCGCACTTGAAATAATCTCAATCTCAATGATGCCCTTTGACCAAGTTCTCAACTTTTTTGTGTGAATTGCAGGTTCGTACCTTCTACACCCAGGTGCTGAACGAGGAGGAGCGCCAGAGACTTTGCCAAAACTTGGCAGGGGCCCTGAAGGGAGCCCAGCTTTTCATCCAGAAACGCACGGTGAGTCCACATCACCTTATTGTATTTCATGCTGCAGTGCTTATATATTAAAAAAAATGGTATTTTTGAGTGAATGACCATGTCAAAGAGTTTCCTTTAAAAGGGGTCAAAATCAATTGACATGTACATTTACATATTTATATCAAAGAAAATAAATATATTCTTTTTCAAAAAATGATGGTTAACATTTGGGTTGGTGCCAATTCCATTTAGTCAGAGTTGCTTCATGAATAAAGCACAAGATGTAGGTTCACTGTACAAGTGTGCCAACTCTCAGGGAATGTGGTAAGTGGGTGTGAGTCCTGTTGGTGCATTGGCCAATATCACATGGCAGTGCTTTACAAACATTCAAACTTTAAGAGACTTAAAGATTAACTTTAAAACGCTGAATAAAAGAAAATTTGAGCATGTATACAGTCTTAAAATAATTATAAATATATAATTAAGAAAGTAATGAATGCTTTAATGAAAATACATTCAAAATAATAAAAAGCAAAAAAACAAAATAAAAAGCACTAAACACATAAAAAGCAGCAAAAATGAATAGGGTTTTGAGCCTGCTTTAAAACAGTAAATTGGAAAATGCCTTCGCAGCGTTTCCCATGCATTTATTTGTGGTGGCCCGCCACCATATCAATGCTGACTGCCACATATTGATTTTTGTTTGTTTTGTTTCTATTTAAAATTGGTAAAGTCGTATTTAATTGTAAAGCTGAATGCAGCGCATATATTTGCTCACATCTCTTGCTTGCTTGCCTCCTCTCTCTCTCTCACAAACATATTGACCATGGACCCGTCTGTGAATAGCCCTTCCTCTTTCAGCACAATCTGAATCGAAACATGATCATGCGCTGGAGTAAGGATTGTTTCTGATCATGAACATTGCAAAACTAAAGCATGCAAGTTAACTCTGACAGGTTCGTCTATCTGTTCTTAAGACAGCACTGTCAATCACCCACCTTCAAATAACTTATGACACTGTACACGGCAGGTTAGTGGTATATTTGAGGAATAAGTCATTCAGTGATTTATAAGGTTCTGGATGTTTTTGTTGTACAGTGACTGAAACAGTTTTGTCACTATTGAGTTGGAGAAAGTTTTGGGACATAATTATTAAACAAGTCAGTGCACTGACTCAGTTTTCCAACAATTTTGAAGTTGTAAGGGGAAGGTGATTATGAGTATCCTCTGTGTAGTCAAGGAGATTTTAATATAACCAAGAACTGAATTTTAAACGAATAAACTAACATTTAAAGAGTACATTCTTACATTTGGTTTTATTTTCTTCCTTGTCACCCTCATCCACCCTGTCAACAACTCAAACCGCTGTGGTTATTTGTAGATGCTTATAAAGCTTCCTGTTCCTGCTTAAGTTTGCACTGTGGTTTTCACTTTGCACAAAGATGTCCACCACAAGTTAGTTTCTCACAGTTTCTCAGTTTCTTTCTAAAGCCCCTAAAAACTTGGCTTTAGAAGTAACAATAACTTTAAATTCATCAGTTAATAAATCATACCTAAAGATATCTTATTTTCTTTTTTTATTGTTTAACACTCAAAATCTTAGTTACTCTGCTTTTATCTGGACTGTGTTGGTTTGGCAGATTTGATAGACAGTGACCAAACAATCCAACTGTCATCAGATTCAGATTGAAATGTTGCTAAATCCAGTTTGTTGTACAGAAGGGAAGAGAGAAGCCCAAGCAAGAAGAGCACAGAAGAAAAAACAAATTCAGAAATCTCTCTTTAGAAATTTAAAAAAGATTGAGAAAATATGTGTGTCATTGTCTGGTTCATCATGCAGGTCGAGAATTTGAAGGCTGTCCATCCAGACTATGGAAACCGGGTTCAGGCTCTTCTCGACAAGTACAATGTGGAGGCCCAGAAGGTAAAAAATTAAACGTCTACATCCAGTGTTAAGTTGGTATACCCTTACTCTTAGGGATGTCATTGTGGTCAGTCCATAAAACTTTTTACTAAATTCCTATTAGATGGATTGCCACGAAATCTGTTAGAAACATTCGTATTCCCCAGAAAATGTTGGGAGATTCCCTTACATTTCAATACTGTGGCTTATGACCAAATACTAATGTTAGCATGCCAACACACTACTCCGAGATTGCTAAAATAGCATACATTATCTGCTAAACGTTAATGTGTTAGCATTTTCATTGTGAACATGTTAGCATGCGGACATTAGTATTTAGCGCAAAGCAGCACTGTGCCTAAGTACAGCCTCACTGAACTGCTAGCCAAACTCTTATGTTTGGATCCATAACATTCAAAGAAACCTGTATTTCTGGACTATGTCAAAATACAGGTTTCATCATTATCTTCCATTTTTGAAAGCACTCCAATCTGTGGTTAGTAAATATGGAAATTAAACATTTTCTTGAATTAATACTAAGCATAAACAAAGTGAAGTGATACCACTAGGTTTTTTTTAAAGGGAGCCATTTGAAATGGATAAGATAAGACTATCTTTAGATATAAAATATATACGGGATAAGGTTTGCCTCATGGAGAGAGCATGAGAGGTGTAGAATGCAGAAATGTAAGAATTTACTGGGCACAATGCTGAGGACCAGTTTGTGCAGGATTTGTTTATTTTATGACACCAGTTTATTGTACACTTCAACTAATACTCTCTTTCTCTCGCTCTCCCTTCCACTTTCTCAGAACACAACTACGCATGTTTACAGTCGTCCAGGAGTCTCGGCCGTCGCTGCGTCCTCTAAGATGTGATGCCTTAAATTTTCACTGGGGGATCCCCTTCATTTGTCTGAGAGCAAATACTGATACATACTGATAACCAACTGCTACTACCAGTAACAAGATTTGACTTAACTTTCCAATTACCATGAGTGACAAGACTGAAATAAGTTGACAAGTTGATTTTCTCAAATTTCTCATAGCTAGCAATATTCAAGAGGCTCTTGATGTCTGAGAAAATTTGATTGCTTGACTTTAACCACATAAAGCCTTAGATTGCATTTAAATGATTTGACTCTCTCTGCTGTTAAGTACAGTGAATTGATCGTTTCCAGAAATGCCTCAGGTTGTGTGTGTGTGTGTACTAGGTTGTTGTGGTGATGTAAATTGGTGGTAAATCTACACTGACTAACAAGTTCTGACCTAAAATGTTATTAACTTTGAGAGGAACCTAAATATGAGTTGTTAGTCACTTTCATCCTGGGAAGGGACCCCAAAGATCCCAAACAGGATACAAACAATCAAATGTATCACTATCCAATATGAATCATCAATGTAACGTGCTATTTTTGTTTATTTGTCATGGACAATGCAAAAGAAACACACTGTAACAGTTAACAATAACTTGAACAGATGTGTTACATATAGGGTTTCTAGCTGAAGCTAATTCGCAACCCCTGTCTCTGGTTAGGCTACATACATCATCATTACTAACAAAGCACAATTAACTATGGTTGTGTGTTTTTAAACTCTCCTGTATTTGTTCTGTGTTTAGTGCCTGTATTAATTCATTTGAAATCAAATCTTATCTGCAGCTTTTATTTGTCTCCATTTCATCTGTTCCAGCTACAAAAACAGTTTTTCCTACTTGCAGTTATGTGCATCTCTTACTTGCTTCAAATATGGAGGTATTGCAAGTGTAAAATTGAATAAGATTTATACACAGCATAATATCAGTGATGTCTGTGAGGTTTTTGGTGAAACTGACACAACTATGAGCTTAAAACAGCCTCATTATTGATAACACTGGTGAATATTGATAGAGTAAGTGTAGAGCATCTGTACACTGGTGCGAACAGGTTTTGTTCGTGGTTAACTCGAGGTTACCCTGCATGTATAGACTACACACACCACATGTGTACTCAGTGTTAATGAGAAGTAGGATATTAATACATGCACTTGATAAAACATTTAGATTTCATCCTGACTTATTCCACTACGGTCTTATTATACAGTCTGAAATTAAGTTAGTTATTCTTAAAACAGAATTACGTTCATGGGACAGTTTAGATGTAGCCCATCTGTAGGCTATAATTGAATTATCCTAAGTGTATTCACATTTGTCCAAAAAATATGGAGCCGTGAGGGTGGGGGTTAATAGCCTAAATTGAGGGGGAAAAAATGTAGATGAAAGTGTCAAATTTACAAGAACAAAAATCGGTAATTCCCTGAAATGAAGGTCTCAAAAAATTAATCACTCTGGTGTTGTACAGACTGATGGAGATGGGTGCAGCTGGCCTCTTTCTGGAATACCTGCCCATCTCAGCTGTCTTCAGATCATTGAGCTCCAGATTGATCTGGCTGCTCCAGGACCCAAGATGGTCAATCTCTCACCTGGAGATTGACCCACAGTGAGGCTGGTGTCCTCTGCACACTGCAGGAGCTCTGTGGTTTGGTGACTGGAGGTGCAGCTGTTGGTGTTAAGGGCGGAGATCAGAGGGGAAAGAACACGGCCCTGAAGGGAACCACTGAGTGATGGTCCTGGAGTCAGAAACGTGTTTTCCCAGGTTCACGTGGCGCTTGCTGCTGGACAGTAAGTCTGTGATACACCTGCAGGCATGATCAGCTGGGAGAACTTGTCCTGGAGCAGAGCTGGAATAATGTTGTTGAAGGCAGAGTCCACTAACAGGATCCTGGTGTAGTCTCCTGGAGAGTCCAGGTGCTGGAGGATGTAGTGAAGGGCCTTGTTTAATGAGATGTCTGCATTACATCATCTCAATCAGCTGTGTGCTGGGCCAGCATTCCCAGGTTTCCATGGCAATGCTAAAAGCTGTCTGACTTAGACATGCTTAGAGAGCTGATCTCATTGAGTTTTAACCTGGAGCGCAGCTCTGCTTCTCCTGCTCCTAACAAACAGACCGTAAACTCTCAGTTACGGTCTGTTCGTTAGGAGCAGGAGTCGCAGGTTGTAACTCAGGAGACGCAGGTTGTAACTCTTAGATACAGCGAGTTGAAGACAAATTGTTCAGATGATTTTGAAGTGTATTCGCACTGTTTCAGTTGGTCCTCTGCACTCTAGCTGCCAACATTCCGTCCCATTGAAACCAATTATAAACTCGAAATTCAGGCTGAAAACGACATGGTACTTGAATCGAGATTGTGTGAAAAGTATAAGAGATGTGAAAAAGTTGAATTCACTGGAAAGAGTCGAAAGATTTCTCAACATTTTAAAGGTGGAATGGCGTTTCTACGTGAAAGTATGAATGAGTGGGAAGAGGTTGAATGAGTGGGAAGAGGTTGAAGATGAGTGAATTTGAATGATTCTGTATCTCTATGACGCTGTATCTCCCACAATTTTCACTCTACATACGTAATTTTTTCAGAAGTTGTAGAAAAACTTGTTGTGCCGCTCATGTCCAACTTTGAAAGCAAACAGACTTTCACAGCTGGTACAGCGGGCTTGAGTGTGAGAGGTGCGCCAGTCAACTGCCGCATAGACTCCCATGTTGAAAAAGTGCGGCAGGTTCAAGCAAGAGGCAGAAAGGTGGACATTTCTATACTGCTGCTGTGAAGCCATTTTTGACAGTAGACGCACAAATCTCGGACATCATCTTCAGGAGGATCTTATGTCTCTAACAATACGTTTACTTTGGCACTGAGAGTTACGGTCTGTTCGTTAGGAGCAGGAGAAGCACAGCTGTGCTCCAGGTTAAAACTCAATGAGATCAGCTGTCTAAGCCTGTCTAAGTCAGACAGCTTTTAGCATCGCCATGGAAACCTGGGAATGCTGGCTCAGCACACAGCTGATTGAGATGATGTAATGCAGACAACTCATTAAACAAGGCCCTTCACTACATCCTCCAGCACCTGGACTCTCCAGGAAAGTCCACCAGGATCCTGTTAGTGGACTCTGCCTTCAACAACATTATTCCAGCTCTGCTCCAGGACAAGTTCTCCCAGCTAATCATGCCTGCAGGTGTATCACAGACTTACTGTCCAGCAGCAAGCGCCACGTGAACCTGGGAAAACACGTATCTGACTCCAGGACCATCACTCAGTGGTTCCCTTCAGGGCCGTGTTCTTTCTCCTCTGATCTCTGCCCTTAACACCAACAGCTGCACCTCCAGTCACCAAACCACCAAGCTCCTGCAGTGTACAGAGGACACCACCTTCACTGGGCTCATCTCTTGTGGGGATCAGTCTGCCCACAGGTTGGAAATTGACCATCTGGGGTCCTGCAGAGATGCTCACAAGTCTTTGACCACAAGTCAACACATCCCCCACTCTCAAACCAGTGTAACATTATAACTAAATCAAACTGTAAGGTAGGGCCGCACAATCAGTGTCCCCACAGGTGGGAGATTGACCATCTTGGGTCCTGGAGCAGCCAGATCAATCTCGAGCTCAATGATCTGAAGACAGCGGAGATGGTGCTAGTATTCCAGCAAGAGGCCAGCTGCACCCATCTCCATCAGTCCATGCAACTCCACACATTGGAGTCATTCTGCTCACCCAGGACCTCCAGTTGGAGTTGATACGCTTATGTCACCTTTCATACCCCTTTCTAAATATTTCAGGTCATATCTTCACAAAACTTGGAGGAGTTTCTCACATTTCTTAAACTTCTTCATGGCTTTCTGCTAAAGACTACATTCAAACCGTAAAATGTTCTACATTTATCAGGGCAGTTTGAAGTGACTTTAAAATCTTATTCATATTCTTTAGAACATTTCCCATGTTTCCAAGATTTCATAGTCCTTCAGCTACTTTCTGCACATTAAAGCCAGCAATTCAGTGTAGCGTCAGCTTTTCAACAAAACTTTCCACATCTTTCATACATTTCTACTATTCAGATTTGTTCAAGACAGCAGTGCAGTGTAGCGTCAGCTTTTCAACAAAAGCTTCCAGATCTTTCATACATTTCTACTGTTCAACTTTTTTCAAGCTAGCATTTCAGTGTAGCGCAAGCCATTCAGCAGACAGCATTCACACCGCAATTTCTTCAGAAATTGCTTTTCTAGTTTGTTTTTATAACGCTGCTGAAAAATAGTGTTTCTTAGAGCAGGCATATTTGATGGAAAATATTATCTGGCTTTCTTTCTTATGTTCCACAGCTGCTCTGCCTCAACTCTGAGATTTACGGAGTTCCCTTAAGCTTTTACTTGTTTCTGTAGCAAGTCCAACTGCTGCTAAATAGCTGCCATTATCTAATAAGCTTAGTTAGCCTGCAGCTACTAGCCAATTTAGCTTGCTCTGCCTACTGGGAGCTCGGAGCATCGGAGTGTGAGTTTAAGTTTACACCTTTACTCAAGCACTGGAGGTTTTCAGGCCACGCTTAGAAAAACAAGACCAAAGCTTCGACCAAAGTCTATGCTAAATCGATACACTATCTACACTTACTAACAGGAAATGACAGTATAATAATGAGGGGGGAGATATTTGTTGTGTACACAGAGGAACTGCTAGCAGAGACTTTATTCCCTATTGTTATTCCCACGGGACTTACTACAGCTAGCTGTCTAAAAACACTATTTAGGTGGATTTAAACAATGGCTAAGTTGCTAAACGCATCTTGTTGTCATGTAAGAGCCCTGTTCATGTTGGACAGACATTTTAATTGCATTTTGTGTCTGTTAAGAGGCACAAAGACACTCTTTATGTAAATGCCCCCATAAATGGCGTTTTAGCTACGTGGGAGTTCTGGGGATTAGTTGTAGCAGTTCCGTGTTGCAAGCACCAATCCTGCTCGTTTTATTTTTCTATAGACAGAACTCACAAAGGTATAACGATAAAGATTAACTTCAAAATTGCCCGGAGTTCTCTTTTAAACGTACAACGTTAATACTAGTAGCTTAATGCTTTAACAGAGCCACAAAGGTCCCATGCAATGATTATAGAATGTACAATACTGTAAAATGCACTACATGATTATCATCCATAATTATTGTTGTAGTATTTGCTGCATTTGATTAGACAAAACCTACATGTTGCAATGCAGTAAAATACAGTAAAATTAGTTTCTTGCATCAATGATTGTAGAAAATGTCTTCATTGATCACAACTTGATTACATGTAGGATAGATATTATGGAAATGATTGATTCTCATATAGATTCTTCTGTTTCTGGTTAAAAACAGAGTGTCACCGGAAGTCACTCGTAGGGATCCTTTCTATGATGTTGTTAGACATAAGCACTTATTGTGGACGTAATCTTGATGGGCACAATTGCCCTAAAGGAATATGTTGCAGCCACGGATGCAGGTTCGCAGCTGCCAGCTGAAGCTATCTACTCCACAGATTCCAAAGCTTGTAATTTCGACACCAAAGTATGTGAAAATTAATGGCTGCACGAACTTTCATGGCAATCCATTGCTAAGATATTTAAGTGATGAATTGACTGCCCAAACAACATGCCCAGAGCCATGCAGCAGGCATTGTCAAAAAAAGTAAATCACTTTGAATTTCTATATCTTCTTTATAAAAACATCAGTGGTGGCTTACTAGTTCTTTTTAGCAGGTTTACTTTTAGAGATGTGGCAGTTCAGCTCAACTAAATAAGGAAGAAGCAAAAAGTCAAGTGCGGTTTGCTTGGTTTTACCTCATTGGCTCTTGCTGAAATAAAAGTCTAGTGGTAACCTCCAAACCCTTTTAAAGGAAATCACAGTGACAGTTCTTGCACACTTTCTTGCAAACTGCACTCAAAACTACTTTAAGCTGACAACGATGAATCCAATAGGTCACCCGGCTGAGGCTGTTCCATTACAGGGAAGGTATGATGGGCAGCTTGGTCAGCCTGGACAGGCTGGAGTAACTACAGTGGTTCAGTACACCTCTGTGAACATGACCACTGAGCCCCCCAAGGACCACATCATCTGGTCCCTCTGCTGCTTTTTGTACTCAAACCCATTCTGCCTTGGACTGGCGGCTCTCATCTTTTCTATCAAGGTGAGTTCATGAGTGACAGTTCTCAATAACCAATCGTTATTCATTATTAAAGAATACTAAAAAAGAGAATTTTAGCAAAAACACTTCTTACAAAGGACGGACGGACGGTTGCCGATTTCTTTTAGGAAGATAGTCCACAGACATTTTAATAAAACAATAAAATGAAAAATTTTACATGAATAAATTCGATAAAAGCACAACGACAACAGATACCTTAAATGTGTTAGGAACTCTGTTGGACATTCTTCAATATGAAGAATCAGAGGAAGAACAATTATAAAAACACCCCAATGATAAGTACAGAAATTTCATTAAATTTAATAAAATTGTAAAAAAGAGAAATTTATCACATTTTCAGCATAGAAATACAAGAATCTAAAGCGTTTGCAGGAGAAACTGAGATTGAGCCCATGCTGAACATTAACAGTTTAGGTTCCCTTGAGGTCGAGCATGAATGAGCTATGTTTGGAAGTAAAATGAAGCTATGAATCCTCTTTTAAAATCAATATGCTCTGGTCCTTTCAGGCCAGGGACCGGAAGGTAGTTGGAGATCTGGAGGGTGCCCGACGCTACGGCTCAACTGCCCGCTGTCTCAACATCTGGGCCACAATCCTGGCTTCCATTGCGATCTTTATTTTGATTATTATATTGATCGTCCAAGCTGTATGGAGCTATCAAATGTACAGCCACTACAATACCGATTACGGTTACGGTTACAATTACAGAGGCTAAATTTCAAAATCGTTAATTGAGTAGCTTGCTGCTGTGGCTTGGTGATCCTTTTGTTTCTCTGTTTTATGCTCATGGCACTATTTGTAACTTTTTATACACTTTTGGTAATATCCTCAAACAAAACAGATTCACATTTTTATTGGTGTTACAAGTCTTATGAATGAATACTTTATTTCGACTTTATGTAAAAAGAACATCCGACAAGAAAATGAAATCAAGTAGACAAATCAAAGTGATGAGAAAAACATAATGAAAATAAAGAAAAAAAGAAAAAAAAATTAGTTGCAGTCAAAGACTTTTTTTTTACTCTTGTCAATGTCCATTACATATTTGAAAAGGAGTGGGAAGAAGAAAAAAAAACAAACTTATCCCTTATCCACAAATCAAAAGCTGCAAATAATCGATCCGCATTCCAAATATTTACACATCTACTTTTTTTATATCCCAAAGCAATTCACAATGTACATCAATTATTAAATCAAAAGAAAAAAAACACTAGGAAAGAATAAATTATAAATTCAGCAGCTCAAACAACAAAATAACACACCATGAAACTGAAGATAATTACTAGAAAAGACACTCAGTGATTATTCACCCCCTTCTTCATCCCTGTAACCATTGAAAACCATCTCTTTATACTTGATTTTAAAGTGATTTATGTTTGGACATTGCTTTTGTTCCTCATTGAGACCATTCCATATCTTTACTCCAGAGCTTGAAATACAAAAACTTTTCCTGGTTGTCCGTATCCTGTTTGTTTTGAAGTTGTGTGTCCCCCTTAAATTATAACCTCCCTCTCTCTCCCTGTATAGTATTTGAATATTTCTTGGCAATAGATTATTTCTGGCTTTAAACAGTATTTGGGCTGATTGATACTTCACAAGATCTGTGAATTTTAATAATTTTGACTGTAAGAATAATGAGTGAGTGTGATCCCTGTACCCAGCATTGTGAATAATTCTTATTGCTCTTTTTGGAGAACAGATAGTGAATGTAATGAACGTTTGTAGTTGTGTCCCCAAATCTCAGCACAGTAAATAAAGTATGGTAAAACTAGTGAACAATACAACATGTGGAGTGATTTTTGATCAAGAATCTGCTTTGCTTTATTTAATACTGCAATTGATCTTGATAGTTTGGATTGTACAATGATTAATGTGTGATTTCCAACTGATTCTGTCATCTATAATTACCCCAAGAAATTTATTTTCATATACTCTCTCAATTATAACCCCATATATTTTTATGTTCACCTGAATATTCATATTACAATTCCCAAATAGCATTATTTTAGTTTTATTTAAATTTAATGATAATTTATTTCTATTAAACCATATTTTTAATTTGTTCATTTCTTTAGTGACGTCTTTCACTAGTTGCTGTAGGTTTTCACCTGAACAGAATATATTTGTATCATCTGCAAATAACACCATCTTCAACAACTTAGATACTGAACATTTATCTTTAATATACAAAATGAACAGTTTTGGTCCCAACACCTGACCCCTGGGGGACACCACAAGCAATGTCCAAACATACTGACCTGGAGCTTCCTAACTTCACAAACTGCTGTCTCTTACTTAGATAACTCCTCACCCAGTCTAATACTATCCCCCTGATACCATACCTTTCCACTTTATTTATAAGTATGTCATGATTAATTGTATCAAAAGCTTTTTTGAGATCAACAAAAAACCCCATTACATAATTTTTTTGATCTATGGCAATCGTGATTTCCTCAATTACTTCTATTATTGCCATCGAGGTCGATCTATTTAATCTTAATCAATATTAACTGTCAATGAGTAATTGATGTTTATCCAAGAATGTATATAATCTGTTGTTAAAGACTTTTTCTAGTATTTTGGAGAATTGTGGAAGTAAGGAGACAGGTCTGTAGTTTGTGAAGTGGTGTTTGCTCCCATTTTTATACAGAGGTATGACTTTGGCTATTTTCATTTTGTTTGGTAATGAACCTGTTTGAAATGATAAATTACGTATAAATGTTAATGGTTTTGAGATTCCCTCAATTACTTTTTTCACTATGGTCAAGTCAATGTCATTGTAATCGGTAGATTATTTGTTCTTGCATTTGCTCACAATTTCCAATATTTCTTTCTCATCCACTAGCTTGAGAAACACTGAGCTTTGATTTCTCTCTATTGATTGATTGCAGTGATCTTCAGATGTCCCAGGATCAGGGATTTTTCCAGCTAGGTCAGGTCCCACATCTACAAAGAACTGATTAAAACTGTTAGCCACGTCATCCATATTATAATTTTCCTTATCCTTATCAATAAAATACTTAGGATAACCTATCTGTCTAGGACTATTTCTTATAATACTATTCATTATATCCCATATTCCTTTAATATTGTTTATATTATTATTTATTTTGTTCTTATAATACTCCTTCTTGCAGGCCCTTATAATTTGAGTTAACTTGTTTTTATATTTTTTATATTTATTTTCTGTCTCTATGGTTCCCCGTCTTATAAATTCCCTATACGGTGTATTTTTCTTTTTACATGTGTTGACAATTCCATTAGCAATTCCCCAAAATTATGCAAGAATATATTTCTGCAAAATAAGTGTTGTAGTATCGCAAGCAGGAGATCAGTGATGTGTGAGGTGATTTTGGAGACACGACAGCGTATAACAGTGAAGTTATTGAATTTTATTGAATATTAAAATTCCCCAAAAATTATGCAAAAAAATATTTCTATGAACTAAGTGTTGTAGTATCACACGCAGGATATCAGTGATGTATGAGGTGATTTTGGAGACACTACAGCTCATAACAGTGAAGTTATTAAATTGTATTAAGGAAAAAAATTTCCCCAAACTATGCAAAAGTTTTTTTTTCTCAACAAGTGTTGTGGTGTAGAAAAAGGTCACCCCTAGTGGTTAAACTTTGATTTGACAGTACTATAGCCTCTAATAGTGAAGTTATTGAGTTTTACTGTATATTAAAATTCCCCAAAATTATGCAAAACTATATTTCTATGAACTAAGTGTTGTAGTATCACCAGCAGGATATCAGTGATGTGTGAGGTGATTTTGGAGACAATACATCCTTTAACAGTTAAGTTATTGAATATTAAAATTCTCCAGAATTATGCAAAACAGTATTTCTACCTATTAAGTGTTGTAGTATCATCAGCATGAGATCACTAATGCCTGGGGTGATATTGGAGACACTACAGCTTATAACAGTGTTGTTATTGAATATTAAAAAATAGGTCTACCTAATATTAGGTAGGCTATGCAAATGTATTTTTTCCCAAACTAAGTGTTGTAGTATAACCAGTAGCATATCATGAATGTGTAACGTGATTGTGAGGGCACTACATTGTATAAGTGTGAAGTTATTGAATATTTTTGCAGTATGTTTTTTCGGCGTTGCAATTTGTAGACAGTCCCTGCGCCCTCGTCTCACAGCCGGCTGCACGAAGAGACCATAGACATAATATACATAGACGCCGCATCGACTGCTGCTGCCTATTGGCGCTGACGAGCCGTGCGGCCGCCATCTTGGACCGGTCAACCGCTCCACTCAGTCTAATCTGTTTGGCAGGTGCAACGAGCTGTCAGCGCATTTAATTAATCATAACTCAATGAATACCGAACTGATTTTCACGCGGTTTTTTTTGCTGCAAAGGTTATACATGTAGCTATGACCCAGGATACATTTCAGTGTATTTTAATGTTCACAGTGGGCTTAACAGTAATAGAATATTCTGATATATGATATAAAGTGACCAGACGTACGAGATCAGAACATAATCCCCGAAAAGGGGGGAAAACGGGGACATTTCCAGTTTGACTATGAATTGTTTTTCCATTTTAAATTAATACTATTATTTCTATTCCAAGTTTATTTTCTGTATTTAGCCAGGGACAGGCAGCCAAAAAACGGGACTGTCCATTAAGTCTGGGACGTCTGGTCACCCTATGATATGTGATGTAGGCTATGATAGGTATATTGCAAATCACACACTATAAATATGATAGAGAAGCAGAAACAGATAGTCAGAGTCAGATATTTTAATAATTTGAAACAATAAATATATGATTAACAAACAAACAACATATGATTAAATTATATAGAGTCCACTTGAAGCTTTTTATATTTGTCCCTCTCTGTCACACACTGTACGAACACGTTCTTCTACATCTCCTCCCAGCCGTTGACATTTAGCAGACCAATACACACACACGAAAACTTTGCATGAGCTAAAAGCCCTGAAAGAGGACTGTTTTACAGAACTTTTTTCTCGTGCTCCCTTTCTGCACTTCAAGATAGGTGAGTTTAGCAATGTGATGCAGCCTGATCCTGACAAACACAGACACAACCAATGACAACAAGTCAGAACGATGGCTGTCGATGCCAAACTGTCTCCTCAATGTGTCCCCGAGCAGATTAACACCCTCCGATCCAATCTCCTCCCGGACGATGTGTGTGACATCTTAAGAGCTTGCACTGTTGAAGCTCACCGTCTCTGCAGCCCTCAGCACATAATAATAATAATAATAATAATAATAATAATAATAATACAAAAACATAATACATTATATTTATATAACGCTTTACACAGTGCTCAAAGACACGTTACATAACAGAGAAAATAAGAACAAAGCAACCTTAAAATACAAATATGGAATATAATTTATCAAGTCTCGCCATAGACTGCATATAAACAGCTCATAGCCCGGGTGAACACCGGCCGGTGCAGTAAAGTTAAACATAGCCTAACGTTAGCTAGCTGGCTACGATTTCAGTACAGTGATTCAAAGATCCTCGCTCCTTCTCAACTCTCTGGTAATTTTCTATTCACAAAATACAACCAATAGTAAGGAAATGTTAAATCTTACTTGTGAAAAGTAATCTCCCGAGCCCTGCTTGCGATGGTCCGCCGATTTAAGCATAAATATGCTGCACAGCGCTCTGGCATCATGCTTTCTTCAGCTGCGCGACTGGGAGTTTGACCGGTCCAAGATGGCGGCCGCATTTCTCGCGTCCCGGCGGTCGATGCGGCGTCTATGTATATTATGTCTATGGTAGAGACCATGTCATTTGCGCCGCTCGGAGGACGACTCATTTAGGTGAAAATGTACTTGTAGCTTGTTGTCTACTACGATAGTAAAGAGCCCTTGTTTGTGTTTCAAAAACGTTTTGCTTACGAGTTATTGAACCCGGAAGTTCGAATCTGTGAATATATTTCCAACTTTACCGAACTCTGCAAGTTCTTGTTGATGGTGGAGAAGAAGTTATTGTTCGGGTCTAGGCTATATCTTTTTCCAAATCTTGTGAGTTGTAGTCAGTGTATTCAAATGTTTTCAGTTCCTGCTGTTCTTGATCATTGTTCATCAGAGTTCTTAGGTTAATCGAGCGTTTGGGGCGGTGAGTTTACATACAAAGTCAATGCAAAGACGCGCAGAGCCGCGATTTCCAGTCGGGCGGCGCGAAGCGACGCGAAGTGGGCGGGGCCGGCGACGCAAAGGCAACGCGATGGAATTCGCGTGAGTTGAATATTTTCAACTCAAGCGAAAAATACCCACAAGTCGGTCGGTTTCGGTTCTGACAACTATGCCGTTTACTCGGAGGAGGAGCTCAGAGTTAAAGGTTTTTATTAAATTAGCGGAGAAGGGCTTTATTTAGGTGACCACAGGTGTGCCTAACTGTAAATACCCAGTAAGGGCAGCCTGACTGTGCAGCTCACAGCGGGAGAGGTGTCCACTTCATTACTGTCACGGTGTCGGATCAGTTGATTCGCGCCGCAAGTCGAATTTATCAGTTAACCTTAACGTTATTATACATTTTCTAGCGTGAGAAAGTTGATGTGTGGCGTGAGAGCGTGTGAAAAGTGTCAATTGCGTGAGTCTCACGCCAATTGCGTGAGAGTTGGCAGCTATGCTGTCCAGCAGAAATAAAGCCACCACGCTGTGTCAGCCCCTAGGTGTTCCTCAGTTGTCACTATCGTTGAAAAGCCACGCAGACATTAGCTCCGGTCTGACCGCTTCGCTCTTCAGGTCTGAGCGAGCTGACCGGGTGCACGCATCGGGGCAGCTCATGTAGCAGCGAGGGAGAGTGACAGTCGGCCAGTCAATCATTGCATTCGGTCCGAATGGAACGAGTGGCTGTGTTTAATGCAGACATTTGATCCTTTAAGTTTTCTACCCTGTTTTAACAGTGCGATCTTATGTTTTCGGTTAAACTCATAATGACCGCTGATTTATCGCTTGCGTTATTCCTTGGCAGAGGGTGGCAAGCCTCAATGGAGTTACAGTCAAACTGAATCCCTTTGGCCTGTAAGAAGGCCGCCACCTGTTGCTCCGTGGAGTTCGCCTCCATCTCACCGGGTTCACCCCCGTTGTCAGCGGCCACCGCCCGAGCGTATTAATATGGAGCCCGGTGACTATCACGTCATTCATTCTTGAATAGGCTGTTCCAAGTCCGCCACTCTGCTCTCAAGGTATGCAACTCTCTTTTCTCTCTCAGCATTCTGAGTAGCCTACGCAAAGCCTTCACCTTCTCGACCAAATCTAGGATACTTTTCTGCTGCAGCCTGACAGCAGAAATTTCCTCGGTTAGGAAGTCGAGCGATTTTTTGATCTCATCGAATTCATCATTCTTCTGATTTTTCTTTGGTCCCATCGTGAGCATTTAAAGGTCGCTTTTTTCAATCAGACATGATACGCCGTTTAACTTTCCGTGATTCCGTGTATTCAGGCGATTGTCTCAGTTTATCTCTACTTAATGGCAGAGAGCTGAGGAGACTTGAGCAGATACACAGACAGCAGCACATCTGTGTGCCGATGAAATATTAAGCAGTAAGACAGCTCTCTGGAGGAGAGCAAGCTACAACTCCACACCTTTTCCACCAACGTTAATAATTTATCAATTACTACCCTCCCACAGACCAAAAGGGACTCCTGCTCAATTGCAATCAAGTTTTAATGTCAGACTTTTCCTGTCTGTGAGACCTGTGTCTTAGCAATTGTTTCAGCAGCACACTTTCGTTTTTCAAAAATTTAATTTTTCAAATGTGCTTGTGAAATTTTGAGGGTAAAAAAATAATGTTTTTGTACACACTGGAATTAGTTTCCACAGATAGTGTTACCATGTACTGTATATATATTTTGATTAATTAGGCCTACAAACTTTTTTATTTTAATGTACATTTTGATCAAATGGCAGGACAATATTCTAACCTATGAGTGGGCTTGTCTGTAGTGCTTCATATGTTAAGTGCTTGTATCAAGGCATGGCAATTTGATTTTATTAGCTTGTTTTCTCTAAACCACTGGGAAACTGCATGCTTGAAGGTTTTTGCATCTACCATTTTGTAATTTTGTAGTTCACTTAAAATATCTTCTTTTAGCGTAGTTTTCACACTGATTTCTGCTCCTCTGTGTTTTAGAATCTAAATTCCATTTTAAAAAAATAAAAAATTTTATCCAAAGCTATAGCTTACAAAGTGGCTCGGACTGGCAGCTTTAACTGTGTTAGAAACTTTGCTGGACATTCTTGATGAACAATTATGCAAGGGTGGAGATAGGTAGAGGGAATCAAAAGCTTTTGCAAGAAATTATGAGATTGAGCCTAATATGCTCAACTCTAGCATTACATTACATTTATTAATTTAGACACTTTTATCCAAAGCGACTTAAATTGCTATATAATCAGAGGTTGCACGCCTCTGCAACAACTAGGGTCTAAGTGTCTTGCTCAGGGACACATTGGTGTATGTGTCACAGTGGGGAATTGAACCCAGATCTCACACCAAAGGAATGTGTCTTATCCACTGCTCCATCACTACCCCCAGATGCATTCCCATGAGGTTGAGCATAACTATGAATCTACATTTAAAATCAGTGTGCTTTGGTCCTTCCAGGCCAGGAACTGTAAGGTGGTTGGAGATCTGAATGGTGCCCAACACTACGGCTCCACTGCCCTCTGCCTCAACAATTGGCCACAGTCCTGGTTTCCATGATCCTTATTTCCATTATTATAATCATAGTGGTGGCTGTACAGGTAATAGGAGCACACAGTTATATCGACTCATTCAGTCATTTTTAAATAGTGAGAGTGTTGTTAGAGTGGCCTGCTGCCGTGACTTAGTGATACTTGTGTTTCACTGCTTCGTGCTCATGACACAATTTGTAACTTTTTAGATCTTTTTATTTATTTCCTCAAGCAAAACTTGCAGTTTTATTGGTGTTACAAAAGTTTAAATGAAACTCATCTGTGCTTACGAAATCAACATTTGTGGTCAAGGTTGACATTTATGCCAGACTTCGTTACCAAATTCAAATTTCCTGTCACGAGGCCTGTGTGTTAACCCTTGTTTTTAAATGTTTTAATGTGTCATCTGTCAGTAAAAGGCTTTTAAATCATAAGACTGTTTTTTTTACATTCAAAATCTCACAAGCACGTTTCACACACTGGCATGGTTTCCCACAATTCCACAAATTACAGTGTTTTGATATTTTCACTTTGTTAATCTGTAACTGATGGTGTTATCAAGCTAAAGAGCTTCTTCAACCACAGTGGAAAGAGGGACAGGATGTACTGTTTGCTTATTCTGACTCTGAAAAGATACTTATTGACAAAGCTTCAGCCAGTGTATAGACAATACCAAGACAAAATAGTGTTTCCTAACTCTGTATAAAAAATGTGGGAGAAAGACTAATAAGCTGACACAAATGCTGTGTGTGTAACAAGAGCAGGCTATTAAGCCACTCCAGTAAAAATAAAATAAAATACAATGTGTCAGGACATGTCTGAGAAAGTGTTATTTATATGACTTAAACAGTTTTAGGGAATTCACATCTTTATACTGCTATAAAAAATCACATAGCCAGAAACTGAACATAATGACTTAGGGAAATTAGTCTCCAGCTAACTATTGTTAGTACTGTACGAGTAACACATCAGAGCATCCTGCTAATTTATACAAGAACAAAAAGTCTGCTGCCTTTGTAAAAATGAAACCATGTCTAGCACAAAACATCTATAAGTCTCTATATTTGTTTTTGAATGCTTCTTGATTATTCAAGGTATGCATCTGATGACATTCTGTATCATCGCTAGACAATGGCAGCCTTCTGTGTTTGAGAACTGCGCTGTTTTTTAAAAAATCACCCAAGAGGGCTGTAGCGCCGCCTAGTTAAAATGAACGAAATGACACAAAAAAGATTAGCTCTAATTTTAATGAACGAGATTTGGTGACTCGAGTCTTTCTAAAGAGTGACTTTTTCCATCACTAACACAGTTATGAGTCCTGAACTAATCAATTCTGCTTCCTGTGCTGCCTGCTTACCACAGCCTGTAGTCAGCTGTAACATGACAAATGAATGACTCAAACCCAGAGACCCACAGTTGAGAGTCGTGAACTAGTCAATTCTGTTTCCTGTGCTGACGGAGCCCATGCAGCTGCTGTGTAACGAGTGAACATAAGAGTCCAAGACTATTCACGCATGCGCGAAAATGAATGAATTACTCACTGAGACAACCCGTTCCTCTTGAGTCACATACAAGATTAGGTCAAATGAATGAAACATTCTTTAAATGACACAACACTAGAGAGAATATCATGACACCTGACGGCGACACAGACTCCTGATGCTCTGTGTTGGGCTGGCCCAATCACATCTCTTACTAGCCCTCCCCCTCTGCTCGAGCTGTTTCTTGTGTTGTGGGCCAGAAAAAAATCGCCAAATGTGAAAAAATAACCGATATGTTTGGTACTGGAGCTGCAGTAGCTTCAACATCAGCTGCATAGCCTACCCTGCATAATGCAGGCACAGGACCTTAAAGGAATAAAGGAGAACCCGGGCCACTGCCAGGAAGAGGAGGAGGCCTGAGACAGTGAAACCCAGTGAAAGTGACAATGCTGAGGGACAGAGAGAGGAGAGGAGGAGAGTAGAGGTGAACATGGAGTAGCTCAACCTGTAGGGAGGGAGGGTCATTTACCGTGGGGACGCTGGGGACATGTAGCCACTATTTTTTAAAAGCATTTGTTAAAAATGTTCTGAAAAATAGCTTGCACCAAGAAATGTTCATTTAAAAATAAAAATACTATGAGAAAGGTTTATTTGTACAATAAGCCTGCAATGCAATGTAAATATAGAGGAAATTTCTATATTAAAAAAAGTAACTTAAGGTAAAAAAAGAATAAGCTACTTGTTACTGCATTACATTCTAGTATATTTTTATATTCTGAATTGTCACCAGCCACCTTAGTGTTTAATGCTCAAAATCTTCGGGGGGGGGGGAAGGGGCACCTATCGAACATTTCTAATTTATATCTTACTGCTTCATATTACACTAAATTGTTTTATTTTGAATTGTCACCGCAGAGAGTTCCTCAATAAATTGGTGCAAAACAAATCACCAGAATGCAGGAAATTAAGTGTTTGAAGGCCTAATTTTTCAGGGGAAGGACCCTCAGACCCCCCTGATATTATCAGTGTTAATTATTATCAGAAAATGAGACAGCTGGTACATTTACTGTAGAGGTCATTTACTGTTGCTTTACAGACGTACTTTTGGTAGGCAGCAACGGGGTGGTGAGGGGTGAAAACATGAAAGATTTCTGGGCTGGACTAAGCTCCCAATGTTTCAAGAGCCTGGAAACGCAGGCAAGCAGGCCGAGAAGTTCAACCTGTTCGATCTGACTAAGGTAACATATCCCTCCACAGCAGAACAGGAAGTTCTTGATGAGAGATGTTTTTTGTTAAAGTGAGTGAAGAATCACCAAGAGAGCTAATTGTAAAACGGGTTATTGACATTATTAAAGAGGTCATATTATGCTCCTTTTTAGGTTCAACACTTTATTTAGGGGTTGTACCAGAACAGGTTCACATGGTTTTCATTTTTAAAAAACACTGCAGCTCAACAATTGATTGTGATTATAGAACATACACAAGGACAAAAAAATATTTTGTTTGTCAGAACATCAAAAGTAGTTATTATAATCATTAGAAAGCATATTTTAATCCAATTGTTTATATATCCTTCTTTGACCGCACAACAAAAAACAATAGTGATGCTGACACTGAATGAAGTCATTGATGATATTTATAACTGATGCAGACTTCTCACCACATTGTAATATTTTTTGTTCTACTAGCCATTCCACTTTAATACAATACTGAGGGTTGTCCACTAGATGTCACCATTTGGACCGTTTTAAAGGTGTTTACATGATTAACCTTTTACAGTTCAATTTTTTCATAGTGGTTCAGTGCTTCAGCAAGCGTTCCTATCAGTAAAAAGCAGGTATAAGGTTTTTTAAATTTTCCTAGTGTAACCAAACTCTGCTGAATATATGAACACTTACAACAGTCGACTGCTCCATGCCAAACACTTCTTACCTGAAAGTTTAACACAGCAGTTACAGCATGACATATTTAAAGCCATAGTGACTGATGTGTCTGGCATCAGATTTTCATTATAAGTAAGCTTTTCTTTTCTTGTCGCAGTTACTTTCTTTTGCAGAATTGAACCCTCAATAACATTTCTTTTCTTCCTGCCCCCCTCACCAGTGTTTTCACCTCATTGCACAGCGAGCCGCTAACAGCAGCTTTATGGTCAGAGCAATTTACCGGCTGGGCAGTGGCGTGGGGTGGGGTAAATTTTTGGAGAAGCCAGAGAGGGGATGTCATTTTGGGAGGGCAATCATCTAATGTATTGTGCTATTATAGTACAGGGTATAATTTTACACACCTACTTTAAAGATGCACACTCTCTGTTATCAATACATACTTTGAAAGTTGGATTTACTGACATGTAGGCCTACACTCTCTCGCTCTCTTTTTCTCTTTCTCACTCACTCACTCACTCACTCACTCACTCACTCACTCACTCACTCACTCACTCACTCACTCACTCACTCACTCACTCACTCACTCACTCACTCCAAAAAGCATGCAGAGCCCGCTGCTTATAGTGCACAGAACAAATAGGTTACGGTTAATAAAAGAAGCATTCTCAAGCTCAATCAGAAGAAGTTTGTTTTTACATTTGCATAGTAGCAGTGGTGCTTGTATCAAATAGGCTTATATACTTCTTATTTAATGCTTGGCCAAATGTTCACAACATCACTCAAGACTAACAACCAAGTACCAGACCAACAGAGTATAAACAATTATTCAGGTAGCCTAACCTGGCCCAGTGGCCTGTGGCAGGTGCTGTCCGTGGTGCTCATTATCTAGGAGTAGACAACCGCAGTAAAAACAGTAAGGTTACTTAAGCAGACTATTCATTTGCAGCTAAATCCAGGCAAGCAAAACAAAATAAACAATATAACCACATCAAAAATTGCACATATAACTGCAGTTCAATAGTGTTCAGAGAGAGAAGGAGGTATCACTTCACTCACCCTATTTTAAAAGGAAGGCCATTCTCCTGTCTTTAAAGGTGGTGAAGTTGTCAATAACTAAGTTATAGAATTTCCCAATGGCTTTTAGGTCCTCCACAACAACAGAGTCAATTGAATTTTGGCGCAACCAGCTAGCCACTCTGTACGGATATAGTTATACGGATTGAATGTCCAAAACCCCTTTTTCCTCTCCAGGCGAATTTCCAGTTTTGGAGTTGATCTTCCATCAAATTTAATCTTAAGTTGCTGCTGTAGTGGTAGTTCAGTAAAACTATTTATTATAATTAAAAACTCCAAATCTCCACCCTCCATAACTGCTAGTTGCTAACAGCTCCTGTTATTTCATCTGAATGACGTTGATCACATGCTGTGATTTGATTAGCGTGAAGCCAGACAGCGGCTAGCTTCCCTTGGCATCATCCGGACTAATCACAGTTTGGTAGTGGCATGACTGCGGTCTCATCTGATTGGTAATTTTTTTTCACAAAGGGATGCCAACTGTGCCTGGCCTCCCTGTAGTCAGACTGCAGGTCAGTCTACGGTGGTGCAATATAGTGTTTCACCATACATTTAACACACAGCATTTAGAGGGGCGCTGTTTCACTTATTGTAAGATGGTGAGAAATGGGGAACAGATAACAACAACAGCTCCTAAGATTTATCGAAACTATAAACATTGTGTTTTTACTAATATGATAAATAGTGTGATAAAAACAGGGGAAGCCTGGCTTCCCTTGGCCTCTGGGAGAAAATGCCACTGCTGCTGTGTGCAAGTCAACAACATAGCCAAGTAAACTCAATTTTGTAGTTTGACTGCGCAGGCACATCAACACACATCGGTGCGGAGCAGAATGGGCTGTCCACAACTAACCACTGTTAGTAACGTTATAATTAAATTTCCACAGAAAGAAACATGAAAAACAGCTGCAGGCATTCGACACACTATGCTCCTTAGTGAGCTCCAAAAAATCTCTTTCTGGTTTTCCATCCTGCAACTCTACTTGTTCCCTCACTACTTTCACAAGTGCTGTTTTTACTGCTGTTTTTGCTGTTTTTTAAGTACTGTATTTACAGTACACTATTTTAGTTGAAATAGCATCACCGATTACATAATATTACTTTTCAAATTGCAATTTCTGTTTGAGCTTGCACTTGAAATAATCTCATTCTCATTTATGCACTTTGACCAGGTTCTCAACTTTTTTTGTGTGTATCACAGATTCGTTCCTTCTACACTCAGGTGCTGCACGAGAAGGAGCGCCAGAGAATTTGCCAAAACTTGGCAGGGGCCCCATGAGGGGCCCTGAAGGGAGCCCAGCTCTTCATCCAGAAACGCATGGTGAGTCCACATCACCTTATTGTCTTTCATGCTGTTGTGCTTATATAAAAAATTGGTATTTCTGAGTGAATGACCATGTCAAAGAGTTTCTATAAAAGGCGAAAGTACACTGTAACTACTAATTTTACAAAATAAATATATTTTTAAATATGTTTTTCAAAGACTGAACATTTGGGTTGGTGCCAATTCCATGTAGTTGCTTGAGTTGCTTCATGAATAAACCACAGGATGTAGCTTTTTGACTGCACCAGCAAAATGTTATGTGGGTGTAAGTCCTCATTGTGTATTGGGCAAGTCATACACATGGCAGTTTCAAAGTGCTTTGCAAACATTCAAACTTTAAGGGACTTAAAATTGATTTTCTTCAAATTTCTCATAACTTAGCAACCTTCAGGAGGCTCTTGATGTCTGATAAAACTATGTGAGGTAAATTCGTCTTGATTTAGCCATTTTGGGAAAAATTCACCAGGATATGTTTTTTTTTCATTTTAATTTTAAACCACCATGGTGTATAACTTTGATTGATGAGTGTTTGGTTATACCAAAAACTTTGCAAATTTGATTGCTTGTACTTTTGCCACAAAGCCTTTAAAATAAGTTAATTGTATTAGATTGCATCAAAATAATTTGACTCTAACTGTTATTAAGTACAGTGAGGGATGATTGTTTCCAAAAATGCCTCGGGTTGTGTGTGTGTCTGAATAGGTTCAGACCATAGACTGTATATAAAAAGGTTCAGATCTAAAATGGCATCAATATACATAACTACAGAAACATTCCCCCGTTGTGGTTTCGTTAGGGTTAAACAGCACATTAGATAATATGACAAAATTTGAGAGGACTCTGATTATAGCAGGATGCAAACAATCAAATGTATCACCCATATAACATGCTATTGTTATGTATTTGGAAACTCTTGAATGTTCTGTGATCAGTGCCTGTATTAATTTAAACTTAACAGCAGTTTTTATTTGTCTCCAATTAATCTGTTCCAGCTGTCTTTTAATCCTTTCAGTCCCAGGACAAAAACAGTTTTTTGTACTCCCAGTTACATGTGTCTCTTATTAGCTTCAAATGTGGACGTATTACAGGTTTTATTTATTCAGTGGATAGTCGCAGACAAGATTTATAATGTAGTGTTGTGAAGAAAGATGTTTTGTTTTTTTGAGCTGTCTCACCACAGTTGTCTCATGAGAGGTGAGTTGTTGCAGGAAACACTGGTAGAAATGAGGAACAGAAGTTTGTTGTCTACATAGAGGAACTGCTAGCAAGACTTTATTTCCTGTTTCCTGTCACTGTGGTACTAAATATGTGGTAACATTTTATCACTCTTAGAACAAAAAAATGATCATCGAACAGGACTACAAAAACTTTTTTCTATAAACATATAAAAACTATAAATACATCTGACATTAACTGAGTACAACAAAACATGTAAAAAGGCATGTTTCACATTGAAATACATTTATCTTTATACAATGTACATTATTGTTAAAATTTTACTAGGGCGTGAAATTTTACTGTATGGAACCTCAGTGGGATTTTAATGTACAACGTTAATGATAGTAGCTTAGTGCTTTAACAAACAGAGCCACAAAGTACCACTGCAATGATTATACTATACAATACTGTAAAATAAACTTCATTACTATCCATAATTATTTTAATTGTATTTATGTTATAGTATTTGCTGCATTTGATTAGACAAAACCCACATGTTGCACCAATAAAATACTGTAAAAGTTTATTTCTTTCATCAGTGATTATAGAGGATGTCTTCATTGATCAAAAATTGATTACATATAGGATAGATATATATGTGTATTGCCGAATGTGAAAACTGTGTAATATGTAGTATGCTTTTACAGTACTGAAGCATACTACATTCTGCACTTCTAAGATTAATTGAAACATGTAGCATTGTTTGTCATTGTTTGACTGTGTTACAAGTGTGATGACTTTAGAGTTTCATACTAAGAGTTGTGAAATTTTACCGCATAATTATAATAGTATAATAAAATTATAATTATAATAATACCACAGCAATCAACACAAACTGTTTTCGAACACAGCACCTCTCTCCAACTCCGACTCACATTTCCACCGTCATCACGTTTAAAAATACAAATGATCCTTTAAGTGAAAGCCCTGGCATTCTTGTGGCTCTACAGGAAAAGTCAGGGGATCACCAAATCATTAGGACTGATTCTACATAATTTCTGGGCAATCCATTGTGATATTTCAGTGATAATCTGACTGCTCAAACAACATTGCCATGCCCAGAGCCTTGCAGCTGGCATTGTCAAATGTAAATGACATTGAATTTCTATATGTTTTTTATAAAGAGCTCAGCACTGGCCTCTGGTCTTCTTCTGCATGTTGGAAAATTCATAGGACTCACCCCAGTCTTCCAGAAATAACTTTGTACACTTGGTACAATTTAATCCCATTTGCAATGAAACATGAATTATCTCAGTTCATCCACCTATTGCCATGATATTTTACCCACTAGCTTCCTTAAAACAATTTTGAGCAGCCTAATCAAATAACTAATTCATATAGTTAACAACACTCTCCAATCTGGCATTTTACCAAAGGCTTTGCAAACTTTAGTTGTTTAGCCACTATCTAAAGAACAGTCTTGATGCAACAGTACTGAATAACTATCACCCTATATCCAACCCACAGTTTTAAGAAAGAGAACGTATCTTTTTAGACTAAACAACTGCTTCGATAACTTTCATTTAGGATTTCAGGCCCCATCATAACACTGTTAATGCAATCAGAAAAGGTTCTACATGACTGAGGAAAAGTCTGTGTTTTAGTATTGTTGGATCTCAGTTTTGACACTGCGGGCCATACAATTCTATTTCATACATTAGGAAATTTGGCGGTACTCTCTGGAACTGTCCTTAAGTGGTTTAATTTATATCTTCATGACAGAAAGTATTTTGTTTCCACTGGAAACTGTGTGTCTGAGCAGATGGTCATGACCTGTGAGGTTCCTTCTTGGGACCTGTCTTGTTTCTGTTTTGTAGCTCTATATACTTTCTTCAGGCCTCATTATACAAAATAATATAGCAGCTTAGATAGTTAACACATGCAACATGGAAATCTACATTTCATTCACGCCGGATGGCTATGAACCTGTTGTTCTTTGTTTAGCAGGGAACAAATCAATGACTGGATATAACATAATTTTCTCCAACTAAATAGAGATAAGACCAAGATAATTGTCTTTGGAGCACAGAAAGGAATAGAATATTGACTCTCACCTTAACTCCCTGTGTCATAACTAAGAGTCAAGCCAGAATCTTGAACCTATCTCGGACTCAGATGCCAATAGTCACATCATCTTTATCTGCTTACTAACATCTAAAAATATTGATAGAATCAGAGGACGACTGTCCAAGCAAACGCTAGAAAAGCTTACCTACACCTTTATTTCCGGTAGATTGCTTTACTGCAATGGTCTATTCTAAAGACTTTCAAAAAAGGCTGTTCAGCAACTCCAACATATTTCAACAGAGCTGCCAGGATACTTGCAACAACTGCAAAGCAGGTTATACCGGTTCTAATTTCCTTATACTGGCTACCACTCTGTGGATTTGGGCTCAAATATATAAGAGTTACAACAAAACCTGGTGAAGCAACAATCTGTGTACATGCAACACAGTCCTGATAAAACCACTCTGTTGATGTTAGACAAGCCCCCACTCTGACCACAAAGTCAAAAAAGAAAGTATTAGTTTACACTGCCTCCTCCAACAGGTAATGTCTAAAAACCTATCTTCTTTGCTTAGCTTTTAAACAGCCTTTATTTTTTGCTGTTTTATATTGTTCTTAATTTAATTAAATAGTGCATCTAAATGTGGGTGTGTTTGCTGTGTTATTTTATTTTTATCTATTTTATTTTTATTTGTACTTGATTTAAAAAATCACTATTTTACACTTTTTGTCTTTTAAATTTTTTACCTTTGCTGTGTTTTTGTACCATGAACAAGTGTGTTGTTGGTTTTACCTCATTGGCTTTCAGTGGAAAAACCATGTATGTGCTAACCACAAAAAAAAAAAAACAGAAAGGAAAGGAAATCATCACTTAAAGTATCACTTGCACAACTTCCAAATTACTGTTGAGCTAACAGCGATGAATCCTGTAGATTACCAGCATGAGGTTGTTCCATTGAAGGGGAGGTTTGATGAGCAGTTTGAACAGCCTGGACAGCCTGTGCAGCCTGGACAGCTTGGGCAGCCTGGACAGCCTGTGCAGCCTGGACAGCTTGGGCAGCCTGTGCAGCCTGGACAGCTTGGGCAGCCTGGACAGCTTGGGCAGCCTGTGCAGCCTGGACAGCTTGGGCAGCCTGGACAGCTTTGGCAGCCTGGACAGACTGGAGGACCTCCAATTGTTCAGTACACCACTGTGAACATAAACACTGAGCCCCCCCAGGACCACATCATCTGGTCCCTCTGCTGTTTTGTCTACTCAAACCCATTCTGCCTCGGACTGGCAGCTCTCATATTCTCCATCAAGGTGAGCTCATGTGCGATGGTTCTCAGTTGTCAATCTTCTGTTATTCACTTTTAAATAATATTGACAAAGAGAATTTTGGTAATATCAGTTCTTAGAAAAGCCAGACAGGGTTAGTGGAAAAAGACAAAGGGTTTAATAACTTTTTTAGGAAGTAAGTTATAAGTATATAGGACACAGTCCGCACTGAGGCCTTTTAATAAAACGTTGGAAAAATATTTAAAAAATGCAGAGTCAATTAGATAAAAGCACAAAGACAACAGGCACTTTAAATGTGTTAAAAACTCTGCTGGACATTTTTCAAGATGATGAATCAGAGGAAGAAAAAATTATGCCAAAGAAACAACAACACCCCAGTGATAAGTATGTAAATGTAGCCTGATTAATTTTTTTTAAATTATGAAAAAGAAAAATATATCACGTTTTCAGCATAGAAATACAAGAATCTAAAACTTTTGCAGCTGATTATGAGATTGAGCCCATGCTGAACATTACCAGTTTAAGTTCCCTTGAGGTTGATCATGAATGAGCTGTGAATCTACTTTTAAAATCCATGTGCTTTGGTCCTTGCAGGCCAGGGACCGAAAGATGGTTGGAGATCTGGATGGTGCCCGACATTACGGCTCAACTGCCCGCTGTCTCAACATCGTGGCCACTGTCCTGGTTTCCATCATGATCTTTATTTCCATTATTCTAATGACTGTCTTTATTCTAGAGGCAAAACATAGCTACATACACCATAGCTACAATTACGGACGCTAAATTTCAGTAGCGTTAAATGAGTGACCTGTTGGTTTTGCTCGGTGATCGATTTGTGTTTTTCTGTTTTATGCTCCTGGCACACTTTGTAAGTTTTTATGCATGTTTAGTACAATCCTCAAGAAAATAGATTCACATTTCTATTGGTGTTACAAAAGTCTTTAATGGAACTCCTGCTCAACTGCAATCAAGTTTTAACATCAGACTTTTCCTGTATGTGAGATCTGTGTCTTAGCAATTGTTCCAGCAGCACAGTTTCATTTTTCAATAAATGAAAGTTTCAAATTTCTGTGGCCTAACTTTTTTGAAAAGTGGTTGTGAGATGTTAAAAAACAATATTTTTGCCACAATTAAAGTGTTACCATGTACTGTTTATATATTTTTATTGAGTACAGACTTTTTTATTTTAATGTAAAATTTGAAAAGGCAGTACACTAGATGGAATCTATGAGCTCGCTTGTGTGCTTGCCTGCAGGGCTTCATCTGTTGAGTGCTTGTATTAGCCAAGCAGGGGCATGGCAATGATTTTGCTAACTTCTAAAACACTTGGCAACTGCTGGATTGAAGGCTTTTGCATCTAACCTTCTATAATTTTCTAGATCAATCACAATCTCTTCTTCTGGCGTAGTTTTCACTGATTTCTGCTCATCTGTGCTTTAGGATCTTTGATCCAGCCATAGCTCACCACACCCATATCACCCCTAGTAAAAAGATAGACCTGATTTCTACATGCCCTTTTAATGGCAAAGTCACTATGACTTTATGTGATTACATCACACTTAGTTCAACATTAATAATGTCTGAAACGTATAGATACATCTGATACGTTGTTTTAGTAATTCATGCAATGAATAGTCATTAGTTCAGCATTACTTAAGTACATCAATTGTATGCTTATTATAAAGTGTTACCAATGGCCTATCTTAAATAATATCACATTTCTCTGTCTTTACCATTCTCATATCAAATGATCAATAATCAATAAAACTCCAGGCTACATAGCATTGTTAAAATAATTAGAAGAGTATTACATGTAATTGTAGCTAACCTTTAAACCTTACCGTAAGAAATGTTATGGGATCATGTGGCAGCTGTTACCTCGCCAGCCGTTTTGGGAGTTTTCAGGTGCTGCAATGAATACACAAATAATGTCTACCTTACATTTGCAAGATTACATTGAATAGTTATGAATCTCCTAAGCCGTTCGCGAGTTTAGAATCTCAGAAATCCATCCAAGCTAGAACCACACTGCTCTCTGCTTAGCTTCTATTTTTTCTTGAGATTTTCCAACTTCTTGGAGACCTGTTAGGAAGTGACATGGCACTAAGGCCAAATTATTTATCAATGTCCTATAACATAATAAATAAGATTTAGTTTCATTTACCAGACATTCCACACTAGTACATTGGAATATAGGTTACCTTGGATCACTAGACACAACAGAAACACATGAAAATTTTTATTTTTAACCAAAATCGCACATGAAAAAAAGATTAAAAGAAACACATTACATCATGTGCAACTTCCCATACCGTCTGCTACATTATAGCAGATGTTGTGGGACATAGTGTGTATGAGGTTTTTGCAGACTGTAATATGAATATGAATAAACATTATACCACAATGACCTTTTCTCAATTTCACAGTCTCATTGTCTGGTTTATAATGTAGGTCGAAAACAGCAACGCCCGTAGGAAGTGGCAGGAGGAGGAAGCACACGACCACGGGAAAGGGAAGAAGTCGAGTTAGTAACATGCATTAATGGGATGAGGTTGCACTCAGAGGGAGAGAGAGAAGAGGAGAGAGGAGCTCAGTGCATCATGGGAAATGCCCCGGCAGTCTAGGCCTATAGCAGCATAATTAAGGGATGGTTCAGGACTCACCTGAGCAAGCCCTAACTATAAGCTTTATCAAAAAGGAAATTTTTAAGCCTACTCTTAAATGTAGAGACGGTGTCTGCCTCCCGAACCCAAACTGGAACCTGGTTCCACTGGAGAGGAGCTTGATAGCTGAACGCTCTGGCTCCCATTCTACTTTTGGAGACTCTAGGAACCACAAGTAACCCTGCATTCTGGGAGTGCAGTGCTCTGGTGGGGTAGAAAGGTACTATGAGCTCTTTAAGATAAGATGGTGCCTGACCATTAAGAGCTTTGTATGTGAGAAGGATTTTAAATTCTATTCTGGATTTTACAGGAAGCCAAAGCAGAGAAGCTAAGACAGGAGAGATATGATTTCTTTTACTGGTTCCTGTCAGAACACGTGCTGCAGCATTCTGGATCAGCTGAAGAGTGTTAATGGACTTTTTCGAAGGGCCTGATAAAAAGGAATTGCAGTAATCAAGTCTAGAAGTAACAAATGCATGGACTAGTTTTTCTGCATCATTTTTAGACAGGATGTTCCTGATTTTTGCAATATTACGTCCTTGAAATTTGCTTAATGTGAGAGTTAAACGACATGTCCTGATCAAAGATAACTCCAAGATTTCTCACAGTGGTGCTGGAGGCCAGGGCGATGCCATCCAGGGAAACTATATCTTTAGATAATGCGTCACAGAGGTGCTTAGGCCCTAGAACAATAACTTCATTTTTATCTGAGTTTAACATTAGAAAATTACAGGTCATCCAGGTTTTAACATCCTGAAGACACATTTGAAGCTTAGCTAACTGATGAGTTTCATCTGGCTTGATCGATAGATATAACTGAGTATCATCTGCATAACAATGAAAGTTTATGGAGTGTTTCCTGATAATATTGCCTAAAGGAAGCATATATAAAGTGAAGAGGATTGGTCCGAGCACAGATCCTTACGGAACTCCATGACTAACTTTGGCATGCATGGAGGACTCATCGTTAACATGTACAAACTGAAATCGATCTAATAAATAAGACTTAAACCAGCTTAGAGCGGTTCCTTTAATGTCAATGAAATGTTCCAGTCTCTGTAATAGGATCTGATGGTCAGTGGGATCAAATGCAGCACTAAGATCTAATAAAACCAATACAGAGACAAGTCCTTTGTCTGATGCAGTTAGGAGGTCATTAGTAATTTTCACTAGTGCTGTCTCTGTGCTATGATGAGCTCTAAATCCTGACTGAAAATCCTCAAATAAACTATTGCTATGTAGAAAGTCACACAGCTGGCGACTGCTTTCTCCAGGACCTTAGAGAGAAATGGAAGGTTAGATATAGGTCTATAGTTGGCTAAAACATCTGGATTCAGGTTGGGCTTTTTCAGAAGAGGTTTAATTACAGCTACTTTAAAGTACTGTGGCACATAGCCTGTTGATAAAGACAAATTGATCACATCCAGTAGAGAAGTCCTGACTAAGGGTAAAACTTCTTTAAGCAGCCTAGTCGGGATGGGGTCTAAGAGGCAGGTCGATGGTTTTAGATGAAGAAATTATTGAAGTTAGTTAAGAAGATTGAGGGAAGCCATGCAGTCTAAACATATAACTGGTTTTACAGCTGTTTCTAAAGTTCCTGAGTATAGAGTTAAGTCGGTGCCAGTTGAGGGCAGGTCTTGGTGGATTTTGTTTCTAATAGCTAGAATTTTATCATTATATATGAGAGCTATGGGAATACCTGGCTCAATAGAGCTATAACTTTCTGTCAGCCTGGCTACAGTGCTGAAAAGAAACCAGGGGTTGTTCCTATTTTCCTCTATTAATGACGAGTAGTACGCTGCTTTGGCATTTCGGAGGGCCTTCCTATGAGTTTCAAGACTATCCTTGCCAAATTAAACGAGAATTTTCCAGTTTGGTGGAACGCCAATTCCTCTCAAGTTTCTGTGATATTTGCTTTAATTTTCGACCACTATTATGGTCAGTCCAACCATCCTAGCACATCTATTGTCCGGAGTTACCATAAAACGTGTTACAGATATTCATGGTCCACAAAGAATGAATCCTTTGGTGATTTTCTGACATTTTCTCTAACGACATCATGACTTAGACATTTTTGATTCTGTCGATGTAACTATGTGTGCCTCTAGATTGCTAGCACCTTTGTTTGGCACCGTACCAGTGCATTCTGCATCACACGGACCACCCCCTCAGGTTTTACTCAAATCAAACCATGTCACACATTGTTCTGACTTCATCAGGTGTCAAGGCTCAACAACCAGAATAAAGCACCATCACCAATCAACAACAGAGGCAGCTACTTATTGAACTCTGTATAGCTTCATTTGCCTTTAGGAAGAATGGGACACAACAAGAACTGATGCTCAGATATAGCCTGGATTGCCATACCAATATTATTGGCATATTAATTTAGCAGAAATTAGACCAGTTGTTTGAAGTCTCACTTAAACTGAGCCAAACGGCCACTGTGACCAATGAGGTTAAAGCAGGTTAGCATCTTCATGGATCTTTTAACACAGTATCCAGAGTGGAACTGAAATGTAATCGAACAAATTGACAATAACCATTTTATTACAAAGTGCAATAGAGTTTGATCAAATGTCAGCATAACAGATTTAATGTTACTTTAGTGGGTTTCCTGCTTCTCTCAATGATCCTAAAGTGTCCCACTACATAATTACCCTTAGAAAAACAAGACTAAGGGCCCGTGTCTACCAAAGCGTTTTTTGCCAGCTGAAAATGCCACCTGTTGTTCTGAAAACGCCTAGCTGGGAGCGCTTGGGTGCGTTTTGGAGGTTCAGTGTTTTTTTGAGAATCTGTGGTTGCTATAATACATAATTACCTGGAGGTGATGTGCTTCAAGTACAGTAACCTAATTTACCGAATGTAAAAATGTCACCACAAAGTACGTAGGCGCACGTGCTCTGGTCCTTGCTCTGCATGAAAAGAAGGCTGAAACATGAGAGTACAGGCTTGTCCGTACGTGGGTTCATGAGATGTTGCGGGCGAGGAAACACCTCGGCGATAAGGCACATCGTTTCGTTCAAGATCGGATGTTCTCGGTGCGGTTTGTCCCGCCCCTCCTGCACTATGATTGGACGGGTGGGTAAAAAGTGACAGTGACGAGCGCAGCATTTTCCCCAAAGTTGGACGTTTTTCAACTCTCGGCGACCGAAAAAGAACACTGAGCGCTCGGCGTGGAAAAGACGCTCAGCACCTCGTCACACTCCTGGCGGTTACCAGCTTTGAAAAACGCGGGGCTGCCTTTACAATGAATTGAAAAAGATGCTCGCATCAGAAAAGAAAAATGCTTTGGGGGGCAGGGGGCCTAAGGATTTGTCTGATGCGGAAGAGGATTAGGGCCACTTGAAATTGAAACCTGAATTTTTTTTTTTGAATTCTGAGATTAAAGTCAGAATTCTGAGATTAAAGAGAGAATTCTGAGAAAAGTCAGAATTCTGAGTTTAAAGTCAGAATTCTGTCTGTCAAAATTATGAGAATTCTGAGTTTAAAGTCAGAATTCTGATATTAAAGTCAGAATTCTGAGATTAAAGACAGATATCTGAATTTAAAGTCAGAATTCTGAGTTTAAAGTCAGAATTTTGAGATTAAAGACAGGATTGTGGGATTAGACACAGAATTCTGAGTTTAAAGTCAGAAATCTGAGAAAAAAAGTCAGAATTAATAATAAATAATTAATTTAATTTAATTGCGCATCTAAAAGTGAGGGCATTTGGTGTGTTAGTAGCCTACTAGTTTACACTTTTAAAATTTGAAAATCTTTTAGCCTTGCTGTATTTTTGTACCCTGTTAAACACATTAAATTGCCCTGGTGTCTGAAATGTGCTAAACAAAATTGTCTTATAAAGTAAAATAAAGTTGTCCTTGTCTTTTGATGGACAAAATGTGCAAACTCTTCAGGACATTTTCTAAGAAAGAAAAAGTCATGTACTAGAGGTAATTTGCCAAAACAACAGCCAACACAAGTATGTTTTTCATTGTCTTTCAGTGGAAAAAGCAGGTCTGTGCTAACCACAAAAAAACTTCAAAAGGAAATTAACACTTAGAGTGACACTTGGGCAACTTCCTGACTCCAAACCACAGTTAAACTGACAGCAATGAATCCTGTAGATTACCCGCCTGACGTCATTGAAGGGGGGGTTTAATGGGCTCTATGGATATCCTGGAGGAACTACAGTGGTTCAGTCCTGGATTAACCCCCCCGCCCTCCCCCCCAGAGCCACATCATCTGGTCCCTCAGCTGCTTTGCCTACTCAAACCCATGCTGCCTCGGACTTGCAGCTCTCATCTTCTCTGTCAAGGTGAGATTATGTGGAACGGTTATGAATTGATGGTTAAGTAGATCAGTCATGTGCAAATCTTCTCTTAATGCCT
>JALXJV020000008.1:10734157-10782059 GCA_024633595.2 Lepomis macrochirus | reverse complement strand
ACCATGCTGTCAGAAAATGGTGTTTGGCGAGTGACACACGAATGCTCCTTTAATGCTTACATCATTTGTCAGATATAGAAAGTTCTTATATCACTGCTCTTTGAAACACTTGCTTCCACATGTAACACTCCTAAACCATCATCATGAGCATGACATTATTACTGATGCAAAGACATATTCCTCTATGAAAAAGTATCAAAGTACATAATTAAAGGATATTATAAGAACAAGACAGGTTTGGAGACTAACTATCTTTACTGATAGCACTGTAGCCCCTAACTGAAAAGTTTAGGGAAACAGGCAGAAATTTTAGGGGCTAAACCTTAAATTGACCTGTAATGCAATTTTTCACATTTTCCCCATTTTAACTGTATTACTAATAAATGCTTTGGCAATAAATACAGAATACTGTTTTACTTTAATTCACAGTCATAGTTTAATTGAATGTTGCTTAACAACGATGCCGTTTCGCTTTGTGTATCTGTCTCAGCATATTTTATGTTTTAAGCTACTGTTGTGCTTCATTAAGGTGTCGTGTTTAAACTGTGCTGTCCCAGTTACCTCAGCAAACTTGGTTGTCCCTCACACATCTAATGAAGTAGACATGGTGTTGGTCTTAGCCATGTATACTTCCTCAGTCAGGGCTTGACTGACAAAATCATTCAGGCTGGAAATTTGAATCACTCCATCCAAGGCCACCCTGTTCACACAAATCACCAGACCGCTAATTTGGTTGACTAAACCTATTTGTTGATGTAACGGTACCAAACTAGGCACAGAAAGTTGTCCAAGCTGTGCTGACCTGAGTAAACCATGAATGTTAGTGCTTTCAAAATGACCGCATGGTGTAGGCAATGAGAAATAAAGGGATTTGTGTGTGTTTAGGGAAATGTGTGTGCTTTTTAAAAAAAATGGTTATATGTTTAAGCAATTGAGAAATGTTTAATGCTTAATGTAATATTAAGCCCCATGGTGGAAGGAGGAGACATGGACTCAGGAGCACATCACCTGGTGCTTCAGTTTATTTCTTTCACCAGACAAGTGGAAGTGCAGTAGTGCCAGTGTGATTAACTGCAAAAATATATCAAAAATTAAAATAAAAAAAACTAAGTACAAACTATTCAAATTATCATTACCAACTGATATTGAACAACAGAAAAAAACAAAACAACTAACAGGCCCTGACTATTGGGCTCTTGCACACATGCCCTTCCAGGTCAAAGCTGTTCTCCAGAGGTGCCTCTGCCTCCTCCTTTATACCAGAAGCCCCTCCTACAAGACAAACCAACGTTAATTGGAAATCAATTAAACTCCATGATGTTAATTCAACAGTCAAACACATTTCTGGCTACATCAACACACAATATATAAACTATAAAGACCAGAAATGAAAAGTTACATGCTGAACAAAGCTTCTTAAACAGCAACCTAAGGTACTCCAGTACACCCCTCTGTACTGGCTCACACTTGGACTATTCCAGGTCTTCTCCCCTATAAATTCCTCCACAGTCCATCGCTTCCTGTTTGCCACTTCGACCCAGATCCCTGCTTAAGGATGAAAACAGGTGAATAAAACAAACAAACATTTGGATGACCTTAAGTAAATCCAATAAGCTAAAATAAATGACTTGAAATAAACTGTGTATGTGTTGTATTTATGTAATCATGAGGACTTCAACTCTCAAGTACTTAAATTAACTGAAATGAAATGACATTAAATGATAAGCCATGTGTACATTGATGCTAGCCCATATGCTAAAGGTAATGCTAAGGTTAGCTTAGCATGCTAGCGCTGGCTTAATAGAAGGCATGGGGTAGCCCCATGACACTTAATATACTTAAATAATTCAGCACTGAATATTTCTTGAAATAGTATAAAAATCTCATCTCTTCTTGATCTTGTGAACCGAGTCTTGTGTTTCGTCTCATCACACCACTACTAATAAGTATTTTCATACTAATAGCTGATAGTTTATGGTGTTTCTTCTCACAATATTGTTTTTAATAATATTGCACTTTATTATAATGTTATTATAAATAAATAAAAATGTCAAATATTACTATGACAATGTAATAGGTCTGTCCCAGACTAAAGATTTACATAGTCGAATCAGAATTGTCAATTGTTGCCTATAGTCTACTGATGGTTGAATCATGTAGGTCTGTGTGTTTGTGCTATTGTTTGTGCACTGGATTTCGTGGTTGGGGGGGGTTGTACATGGTAGGTTCTCTTTACTCTTGAGAAACTGCAGAGCTGCAGTCTCTATTCATTAGCCACTTTAATTTAAACTGTACATTTCCAGCTAAACTGAGGCTTATTGTTGACCATTTTCTTGCTGCTCGACTGCCATTCACTGGTCTTGTGCAGAGTTGTGCGTGTCCTGATTCTGTCCTGATTCTTAAATGCAAATTTCTTGCATTGGATAGTCTTTAACCTCCTTAGTTATGTCTGGTTTGTTGTTAGGATATGAATTTATCTCTTTCTGAGGTATAATATTGTCCACACAGAATTTTATGTCATCCGTAACAGTCTGCCGCTTTATCTACGTCCAGGTCATGAAAGATGCTCCATTATGTTGGTTTACTGCTCTTAACAATAGTTCTGTAAGTGGGGATGAGATGGACTACGTTATGGTCTGAGTTTGATAGCAGGGGTTTAGCCCTGCTTTTACATTACATGCATTTTACACATTACAATAGCCCTTATCAAGGATTCTGTCCTCTTGTGTGCCACATTTAATGTATTGTTGAATAGTGACAGTTCCATTTTACAGTGATTAAAATCGCCTAAAATAAAAATCGGGGCCTCCGGAGTGCGCAGTAGCTGTCGATGTACACAGTCAATGATGTGTGTTGCTGCACTTACAGCGTTCCCGCTGGAAAGGTCTGCAGAATGAAGTTGCCAAACTCCCTGGCAGATATAAGGGTTCTAAGCTCAAGCACATTAGCTGAACATCGGGATTGCAAGTAATTTTGCTCAGTGTATGTTGCCTGCATTGTCTATCATTAATAAAAACACCAATTTTTAGCCCAATTTGCCGGTCTCCGAGCTCTCTGTTATGGCCCGGCTCGGAGGCCACAACAAATAGAGGAAACCATACTCAAGGGATTACCAGAAAAGGATGTTTATTAATGAAAGTAGCTAATTTTAACAAATATACTATATATACTATACAAATATAATTAAAAAATGCGGCTGGCAAAACATAGTGTCAGATTAACTGAATAAACAAAAATACAATAAAGCAAAATGCTGTGGTGCTGGGGACCAGTAAACAGCAAGCAGTCAAGCCCTGAAACAATCAGGAAAGGGCGGGCTTTTAAGCAATCTGGAGACAGTCAGAGGTCACACACCTCTGGAGCAACAAGGGGTTAAGTGTCTTGCTCAGGGACACAGTGGGGATTGAACCCTGGTCTCTCACACCAAAGGCGGGCATCATAACCATTGCGCCATCCCAACCTAATTACATTTTGCACTTCATAATTACATAATTATTGTTATAGTATTTGCCAAATATGATTAGATAAAATACTCGCATCAGTGATTGAAGAGGATGTCTTCATTGATCACAACTTGATTACATATAGGATATATATTATGGAAATGACAGATTCTGTGAATGATTGGTAATGTAAGTGTATAGCCTAATGTGAAAACAGTGTAGGTGTAAAAGCCCTGAAAAGGGGAGTAGTTGAATAAAAGATGCACGGACACAAACTTTCCTCAGATCATGTGTGTAATGACTGTTTTCAAGAAATCATTTCAGTACAGATTACATTTGCAAAATAATATTACAAGTGTACTACATACATTTCTAACAATTCTCTCTAGTCAGCAATTATACCTGCAGAAGCAATTCCCACTTTTAGCTACAGAGTAAATACTGACAATATACAAAAGAACAAAACACAATTATGCTAATAACATATGACACTTTACACGCTAATAATACTCAGCATCTTTTAGAAATACAGAACAAAGCTACGACAAGTACAATGTCACTGCATAGCTACTAAGTACCGCTCTGTCGTCAACAATGCCGCGGTTAGCATTGCTGAAGGCTAATTTGGCTAGCGTAATCGTCGTCATGTAATTAACGTCTTAACTTCACAATATTTGACCAACCATGCCAAAAACACTCTCCTCGGCACACAAATACATTCTCACAACACTATGGTAAATGATAACACATATTATCGGAGAAAATTGTTAAATAAAATTGAAAAAAGAGTTTTAGCACAAATCTAGTAATCTCAACTGTGTTAATGTGTGAGAAACTTTGTTGGACATGTTTGAAAACAAAAAATAAGAGATTATGTGAGCATGGGGCCACTATACAGGTAGAGGGAATTAAAAGCTTTTGCAGGAGATTATGAGATCCAGCCTATGCTCAACACTAGTATCTTAAAGTTCCCTTGAGGTTAAGCATAACTATAAATCTACTTTTAAAATCAGTGTGCTTTGGTCCTTCCAGGCCAGGAATCTGAAGGTAGCCGTAGATCTGGATAGTTCTTGACACTATGGCTCCACTGCCCGCTGCCTCAACATCAGGGCCACAATCCTGGTTTCCATCATAATCTTTATTTCTATTATTATAATAATAGTTGTGGCCGAACAGGCAAAAGCAACACACAGATATATCAACCCATTCAGACATAAATAAATAAATAAATAAATAGTGAGAGTGTAGTTAGAGTGGCCTGCTGCTGTGACTTAGTGATACTTGTGTTTCTCTGCTTCGTGCTCATGACACAATTTGTAACTTTTAATATCTTTTTACTTCTTTCCTCAAGCATAATTCACATTTTTATTGGTGTTACAAAAGTTTTATATGGAACTCATCTTTGCTTCCGTAATCAGCATTTGTGGTCAAGTTTGCCATTTATACGAGACTTTATCAAATTCAGATTTCCTGTCCCAAGGCCTGTGTCTTAACACTTGTTTTTAAACATTTCATTTTACAGTGTCATCTGTCAGTAAAAGGTTTTTATTTCATAAGTCTATGATTTTTATACCTTCAATATCTCACAAGCATGTTTTAGATCCTAGTTTTTTACATACTGGCATGATTTCCCACAATTCCACAAAATACAGTGTTTTGACATTTTCACTTTGTTAATCTGTAACTGATGGTGTTATCAAGCTAAAGAACTCCTAACCACAGTGGAAACAGGGACTGAACATCCTGTTTGCTTATTCTTACTCTGAAAAGATGCTTAGTGACGAAGCGTCAGCCAGTGTATAGATAAGAGGGCTATTGAGCCAAGCCGGTGAAAATAAAACACACTATGTGGCAGGACATGTCTGAGAAAGTGTTATTTATTTGACTCAACAGTTTTAGGGAATTCACATCTTTATAGTGGTATAAAAAATCACATAGCCACTACCTGAACATAATGACTCAGGGAAAATAGTCTCCAGCTAATATGAGGGAATTTCCAAAGTGGTGTCATTTTGTTTGTGTGAGAGCTGAATTATACTTCAGAGAACCCTGCTGGTTTATACAAGAACAAAAAGTCTGCTGCCTTTTTAAAAATGAAACCATGTCCAGCACAAAGCTCCAAATCTCTGTATTTGTTTTTGAATGCTTCTTGATTATTCAAAGTATGAATCTGATGATTTCTAATGGAATTCTGTATCACAACTTGACAATACAGTAAATGTACTGGGATCTTTTCTTGAAGTACACTAATGTCCTATACCTCCAGATATGAGCCAATATCCCTTATGAAATACCACAGAAAGAGATGTAGAAATAGAAAAAAACATTTTGACCTATCCTTCTCTCTGCTAACCCTAACCAGAATGATGTTTAGTTAATATAAGGTAGTTTATAAATGAGTCAGTAACAGAACTTTTTTTACAAAGCTTTGCTGGTTCTCACTTCCCCAATGAGCACACACATTTAAAAAAGGTACCCTGTGGAGTTTTTGACTGCTAGTAGTGCTATGAAGCAACGTGTTTACAAACTGTTCCCATTATGAGGATGCACATGTGGGAGAGCATGCAGGCGACACAGAAAACATTCCTGCAATGCATTCAAAACAACTCACAAAACACTGCAGTTTATGTTTCCTTACACAAAGAGAGGACAATTCTTGTTTCAGTGTCATTTTGAAGTGGTCAAGACAGTGATTTGCATCATAACACATTTATTATTTACAGTTTTTCTCAATTGCTTAAACACTATAAGCAGGCTTTTGAACTAAAATTTCAAAACCATAACTCTATTTATCAAAAAGTACACAAAGACAATAGACTTACTGGATGGACCAATGAGCAAACTCTATGTGCAGGTAGTATTCATGGGAGTTTTAGTGTCATAGTGTCAAATTACCTTATTTCAGATGCATTTAGAAAAGACTACAATTTTTCAATATGTCAAAGTTGTTAGTGGGGAGTGACTTTGTTACCCACCACGGCTGAGATCCACCCGCATTTGATGGGTCAGCTGGTGTTAATGCCAAGCCCTGCATGCATGCACTTCAACTACGTTCTCAGTCACTCGAGCAGCAAAGAAGTTGCACAACCTGCAGATCACTCTTTGTTTCTCCAGTAAGTTCTTCCTCTGTTTATTTTTATTTGGTACTAGATTAAGCGTTATTAAAATATTTTAGATAACTTAACAGCATGTTTGATACATTCAGCTGTAGCAATGAAAATCCAGTCAATTTATCTGATGTGTTGCAAAGAACAGGGAACTACTGGAGATACGTCATTTAAAATAAAGAAAAGGTCATTCTTCTTTGCGAAAAGACTGAATTCTGACATGACCACCTTTTATTTTATCTGATTGATGTCAACAATTGTCCTGATCCATTCTGAAAATGTGCACATTCTTAACTATATTTCAAACACTGTAGATTTTAAATGTCTTAAATTGTAACTTTTTTGTTGAAGATTCCACCTACACTGATGATGTAATTTACTGAAACAATAAAAGAAAGATAACTCCAATAAATATTATGACGTTTTGCATTCTGAAGATTAGGATGTTTTCCCTGCTCTGCATCATCTGCCTGATGCCTCCAAGTGGCTACAGTCAGCTCACAGGTCCTCCTGGTCCACCTGGTCCACCTGGTCCACCTGGTCCCCAAGGTTACCGTGGAGCTTTTGGGCCAGCAGGTGGGTAATATTGACTGCCACAATCCAAAGTCCTATTATCTGTCCTCTTTCTGTTCAGACTCCAGTCATCTTTGGTCTGAATTCTTGCACCCCCTGTTGGACAAGCAGAGTTTGTTTTTAGTGACAATCCTACAGTCTCTCTCAAATCTGCAGTGATCCTCTGGGGTCAGCTTCATTGTACAGTTTCTTTATTTGGCTCGCTGTTTCAGCTGTGATTGTCAGACTGTAAACTTAATGAACAAAATATCTCAAAACACACAGGAAGAATTGACATCCCATGCTGTGAAAAATAATTTAAAAATGAGGATGATTGGCACAATGTAGTTTGCTCAGTCTGTTACTTGTCATCTGCTGTCTCACTCAGGCCACACATGATACTCAATGGATTCTTTCTGGCTCACCAGAGGATTAACCTTTTGACTTAGGTAACCTACAGACCTCTGAGAATAGCAAAAGTTGTCTCGATTTTTTATCCTTGCAACATTTTGGTTTTCAAGTAGAAAACAAACATTACAGCCTCATGGGGCTACTACTGAGATGATGGATTTTTAATCTAATTTTATATCTCTTTTTCTGCTTTTCACGGATCATAGGAGCACGAGGACTTCCAGGACATACTGGATTTCCTGGAACTGCTGTAATCTGTGAACAAGGTTATATATTTTCTAGATTTTAAAGAATATACTATATTTTAGAATTACTTTCACCAGCTGGATAACAGGTATTTGTCATTTAAGAAATGCAGGATGCAGCAGTAGTACAACTTGACAATTTCACTGTGGTTAAGTATAGACACACTCTGACACCCAAAGATAAACACTTGTACAGTGGATCCCAGTTTAGTTACAATAACAATTCTACTTTGTTACTTTGTTGTTAAAGCTAGTGTTTAGTTTTTGTTGAGTTTGAGTCCAAGAGCTATTATTTCAACTCTTTGATCCCATAGTTTGTAAATTTACAATACGATGCAATTTACAGGTACATGTCACCAATTTCCCTCATTAAGATCAGCCATGTGTTTGGAAGAGGATTTCAATGGTAGAAAAAGATAATAACTACTAATGTAATCAGGCACAGAGGGTCTGGTTTAATATGCTATTACGTTGTATTAAGGGAAATTAAATCAGTATTTCTGGAGTTTGACCTAGGAAATCAAATTCAGCATTATCACCACCTCTGCTTCTTTTGATCCATTTTTGTAACAGTTTTTCTCAATTGCTTAACCACTATGACCAGTCTATTGAACTAAACTCCATTTTTCAAAAAGCACACCCAGTGTCTCTAAACCCTACACACAAATCCCTTAATTTCTTACTGCCTATGTGGTCATTAAGATAGCACTGACATTCAACATTGTTCACTCAAGTCAGCAGAGGCTGAGCTCAATAAGTACACAACTACCCAGGTGGAAACACAAAGAGTTAAAATTGATAACACACCAATCAGAACCTTGGAAAGATAGATAAAAGGACCAGAGTATGTTCAGATTTGGAACAAGGGATCCAAAGAAATCTGAAGGAAGAGGTAGAGGACACCAGAGAGGAGGAGGAAGAACAGTATGGAGTAAGACGTAAAGATAGAGAAACAGAGTTGGAGGAAAAGATATGATAGGAGGAACATGAGGAGTAGGAGGAGGCGGAACAGTTGTAGGAGGAGGAGGACGTGGCGAAGAAGGTGGAGGAGGAGGAAGAGGGAGAGGAGTAGGGAAGAGAAGGAGGTGGAGAACAAGAATAGTTGGCCTGTCCCATATCAAAGACAGGACACTGGGGCAGAATAGTTAGGTTGTTTGGTGTGTTGCACACTACACTAAGGAATAAAAAATGGGCAAATTTTTACATTTGTTGTTTTTTTGTTGTGTTCATCAAGTGAAAAGGTTTCTGAGGGGGGAGAACCACAAGCAACATTACTAATAACCAGCTTTTGTAGTTTTGTTTTGAATTCATCTCACCAGTGTGTAAGACTGTGTTGTAGTGTGTGTGTTTTTGAGGGCTTGTGTGTCATGTCTAAAAACTACTAAACTACTAAAAAACTGGTTATTAGTAATGTTGCTTGTGATTCTCCCCCTGTAAAACCTTTTCACATGATGAACATAACAAAGACACAACAAATGTAAGCAATTTTTATTCCATAATGTACCGTACAGTACAATTCACCATAAAAAACAACAAAAAACGACATCTTTGGTCTGAGAAAGGCCAGAGAATCTTCTCCTACTCCTCCTCCTCTCAGGTGTCTTCTACCTCTTCCTTCACATCTCTCTGCATCCATTTTCCAAAGTGAGTGCACTGATTCTGGTCCTTTTATCTATCTATTGAAGGTTCTGATTGGTGTGATATAAATCATGACTCTTTGTGTTTCCACCTGGTAGTTGTGTGCTAACTGAGCTCAAGCTTTGCTGACTCAAGTAAATATTGAATGTTAGTGCTTTCTTAATGACCAAATGGTGTAAGCAATGAGAAATGAAACGATTTGTGTGTAGAGTCTAGGGAAATGGGTGGGCTTTTTGAGAAATGGAGTTATGTTTTGAAAAAAAATTCATTTCAAAAGCCTGGTTATAGCATTTAAGCAATTGAGAAAAACTGAAAAGGTAGCCCTGCAAAATAACACTAAAAGTTACTTTTTATTGGTGAATAACCTGTCTATATTTTTGTATTAAATTTGTTGTTATTTGAGTCAATTAATCATTCAATCTGAATTCAGTTTGAGTCACTTCATTCATTGGTATATAGGCCTATGTGTCTAAAGTTTGCAAAACTATCAGGGAGTGTGTTCAGAAAAAGAAAAAAAAGACAGAGAACTTACTCAGAACTTACTTGGGACGGCTGTGGCTCAGGAGCGGGTTGGCCGTTAATCGAAGGTCGGTGGTTCAATCCCTGGCTCCCCCAGGCTGAGCGTCGAAGTGTCAAGCCTAACTTGAGTGCCTTTGCATTGGCATCCATAAGTTGAACCTTCAAAAGATAGACGTGGTTTCCACAATCTAATGGTTATTTCAGCAGTACAGTATTTTTGGCAATAAAAGTAAAAATTATACTTTTGGTTTACATATGTTTATGTTTTTCTTTTCTTGTATGCAACACTGTACTACTGTTACAACTCTAATGTTTTGCCAAATAAATATCTTCTGTACCAACATTGTATTGGTGTTTATAGCGTACATTTTAGCACATCTTAGCAGATTACTTTCACTCTATAACATTGTATAGAAATGTACACATAAACCTATGAAAGACAAACCAGCTTTAGATTTGGAACAACAGTGTATAAATGGTATCCCAGGTGTTTCCCATCTGATGCCAATGCTTAATTTTGGGATGTGTTTGTGGCATTTTGAATGCAGTGTTTCATTTTGAAGGACATATTTTGCACATGAAGGAGACAGTTTGCATTTTGTGTGTGCAGTTTTGGGAATTGTGTGTAGAGTTTTGTAAAAAGGAGACAGTTTTGAAAATGTGTGTAAGCAAGTGTAAAAAAAACTGCAAGCACAAAGTTAAGATAAGCTTTTCAATTGTAGAGGGTGCACTTCTGTCACAATGTGGAGTTGAGTGGATCCAACTTACTGTCAGTTTGGTAACTAAACTTAATCTGTTTGATCCAGATGTGTTTGGCTCCATTAACCAGAACCTTGAAGCCTTAAACAACAGCCTTGCTAAGTTAGAGCTGGGTAAGTATCCTATTCAAGCATTACAAGGGAGTGTTACAGGAAGTGATATGGATGGAGATTGTAGTATTTTAGTTGTTTAAGAGACAGTTCTTTGTTAAATTTCTTGTTATGTAAGCAGAGTGATTCTTGGCATCATGTTAATCTTAATGTTTTTACTCATTGAATTATTATTTTTAGAAGGGGCCATCCTGAAATGTGTAAAACTGCTAATATTCCAAAATGTTTACCTTGAACAGCAGAGACAAATGAACATATTTCACTTGTGTATGAAGCAAAAAAAAAAACTCTGATGTTTTAGTGTCAGAAGAAAAACAACCATGTTAAATAAAGTGCTTCTTGTCAAAGACTTCTCAACAGAGTTTGAGCCAGATGGCCAAAACGACAACACAATTTAGAGCTTGTATGTAGAATGAATTTATTTATTCCTTTTTGTTGTTGTCATTCTTTTTTTTCTTCAGCTATAAATTATGATTTTTTCCGGAGGGTTGGTCAGAAATACTTTGTGTCCAACAAGGAGAGAGACTCTTTCTCTGGGGCCACCAGGTTCTGCTCCCAACGAGGCTTAGAGCTGGCTTTGCCCCAGAACGAGGAGGAAAACAGAGTTCTGACTCAAGTGTTTGGGGATGCTGACAAAACGGCCTGGATCAACGTCAACAATAAAAAAGCAGAGGGGAATTTTGCAACAGATCTGAAAAATCGACCTCTGACCTTTACCAAATGGGGAAAAGGGCAGCCAGACAAATCCATCCAGGATACAGGCTGCACCATGCTGTCAGAAAATGGTGTTTGGCGAAAGTGACACACCGAATGCTCCTTTAATGCTTACATCATTTGTCAGATATAGAAAGTTCTTATATCATTGCTCTTAGAAACACTTGCTTCCACATGTAACACTCCCTAAACCATCATCATCAGCATGACATTATTACTGATGCAAAGACATGTTCCTCTATGAAAAAGTATCAAAGTACATAATTAAAGGATATTATAAGAACAAGACAGGTTTGGAGACTAACTATCTTTACTGAGAGGACTTTAGCTCCCCACTGAAAATTTTAGGGAAACAGGAAGAACTTTTAGGGGCGTAAACCTTGAATTGACCTGTAACGCAATTTTTCACATTTTCCCCATTTTAACTGTATTACTAATAAATGCTTTGGCAATAAATACAGAATACTGTTTTATTTTAGTTCACAGTCATAGTTTAATTGAATGTTGCTTAACAACGATGCCGTTTCATTTGTGTATCTGTCTCAGCATATTTTATGTTTTAAGCCACTGTTGTGCTTCATTAAGGTATCGTGTTTAAACTGTGCTGTCCCAGTTACCTCAGCAAACTTGGCTGTCCCCTCACATCTAATGAAGTAGACATGGTGTTGGTCTTAACCATGTATACTTCCTCAGTAAGGGCTTGACTGACAAAATCATTCAGGCTGGAAATTTGAATCACTCCATCCAAGGCCACCCTGTTCACACAAATCACCAGACCGCTAATTTGGTTGACTAAACCTATTTGTTGATGTAACGGGTACCAAACTAGGCACAGAAAGTTGTCCAAGCTGTGCTGACCTGAGTAAACCATGAATGTTAGTGCTTTCAAAATGACCGCATGGTGTAGGCAATGAGAAATAAAGGGATTTGTGTGTGTTTAGGTAAATGTGTGTGCTTTTAAAAAAATGGTTATATGTTTAAGCAGTTGAAAAATGTTTAATGCTTAATATACTTAAATAATTCAGCACTGAATATTTCTTGAAATAGTATAAAAATCTCATCTCTTCTTGATCTTGTGAACCAAGTCTTGTGTTTCGTCTCATCACACCATTACTAATAAGTATTTTCATACTAATAGCTGATAGTTTATGGTGTTTCTTCTCACAATATTGTTTTTAATAATATTGCACTTTATTATAATATTATTATAAATAAATTAAAATGTCAAATATTACTATAACAATGTAATAGGTCTGTCCCAGACTAAAGATTTACATAGTCGAATCAGAATTGTCAATTGTTGCCTATAGTCTACTGATGGTTGAATCATGTTGGTCTGTGTGTGGAGTCATTTCTGTAAAACTCTGTTCAATTAATTATTTCTGTCTCTCCTGGCTTCCCTGAGCAAGTGATTAAGTTCTGTTTGCACATTTTTCGTTGTGCTCTGTCCTGATTCTTAAATGCAAATTTCTTGCATTGGATAGTCTTTAACCTCAGTTATGTCTGGTTTTTCTTGTTAGGATATGAAGTTATCTCTTTCTGAGGTATAATATTGTCCACACAGAATTTTATGTCATCCGTAACAGTCTCTGCCGCTTTATCTAAGTCCAGGTCATGAAAGATGCTCCATTATGTTGGTTTACTGCTCTTAACAATAGTTCTGTATGAGATGGACTACGTTATGGTCTGAGTTTGACAGCGGGGGTTTAGTCCTGCTTTTACATTACATGCATTTTACACATAACAATAGCCCTTATCAAGGATTCTGTCCTCTTGTGTGCCACATTTAACATTATTGTTGAATAGTGACAGTTCCATTTTACAGTGATTAAAATCGCCTAAAATAAAAATCGGGGCCTCCGGAGTGCGCAGTAGCTGTTGATGTACACAGTCAATGATGTGTGTTGCTGCACTTACAGCGTGCCCGCTGGAAAGGTCTGCAGAATGAAGTTGCCAAACTCCCTGGCAGATATAAGGGTTCTAAGCTCAAGCACATTAGCTCAACATCGGGATTGCAAATAATTTTGCTCAGTGTATGTTGCCTGCATTATCATTAATAAAAACACCAATTTTTAGCCCAATTTGCCGTCTCCGAGCTCTCTGTTATGGCCCGGCTCGGAGGCCACAACAAATACAGGAAACCATACTCAAAGGATTACTAGAAAAGGATGTTTATTAACGAAAGCAGCTAATTTTAACAAATATAAAAAATAATTTTAAAACTTAACAAATGCAGCTGGCAAAACATAGTGCCAGATTAACTGAATAAACAAAATACAATAAAGCAAAATGCCGTGGTGCTGGGAACCTGGAAACAGCAAGCAGTCGAGCCCTGAAACAATCAGGAAAGGGCGGGCTTTTAAGCAATCTGGAGACAGTGGCCAGCTGCCTCTGATCTGTCTGATGGCCTCAGCTCTACTCCACCAGGAAGTTCACCCTGCAACAAAACACAGAGACACACACACACACACACCACAACCTGGCCGACGCCCTGGGGCCGTCACATCTCCGACCGGGAAATCGTGCTAAAAATCGTGTAGTGAGAACTAGGCTTTAGAGAGAGACAAAGAGAAAGATGCTGTTTTTTTTTCCTTTTGGCATAAAATAATTAAATGACCACAGGTTGGTTCATTACACTACATAATTCTAATTACATTTTGCACTACATAATTACATAATTAGTGTTATAGTATTTGCCAAATATGATTAGATTAAACCTGTATGTTTTAATACTCGCATCAGTGATTGAAGAGGATGTCTTCATTGATCACAACTTGATTACATATAGGATATATATTATGGAAATGACAGATTCTGTAAATGTTTGGTAATGTAACATTGCAACGGACACAAACTTTCCTCAGATCATGTGTGTAATGACTGTTTTCAAGAAATCATTTCAGTACAGATTACATTTGCAAAATAATATTACAAGTGTACTACATACATTTCTAACCATTCACTCTAGTCAGCAATTATACCTGCAGAAGCAATTCCCACTTTTAGCTACAGAGTAAATACGGCAATATACAAAAGAACAAAACACAATTATGCTGCTGACATATGACACTTTACACCGCTAATAATACTCAGCATCTTTTAGAAATACAGAACATAGCTACGACAAATACAATGTCACTGCATAGCTACTAAGTACCGCTCTGTCGTCAACAATGTCACGGTTAGCATTGCTGAAGGCTAATTTGGCTAGCGTAATCGTCGTCATGTAATTAACGTCTTAACTTCACAATATTTGACCAACCATGCCAAAAACACTCTCCTCGGCACACAAATACATTCTCACAACACTATGGTAAATGATAACACATATTATCGGAGAAAATTGTTAAATAAAATTGAAAAAAAGAGTTTTAGCAAAAATCTAGTAATCTCAACTGTCTGTTAATGTGTGAGAAACTTTGTTGGACATGTTTTAAAAACAAAAAATAAGAGATTATGTGAGGGTGGGGCTACTATAGAGGTAGAGGGAATTAAAAGCTTTTGCAGGAGATTATGAGATCCAGCCTCATCAACACTAGTATCTTAAAGTTCCCTTGAGGTTAAGCATAAATCTACTTTTAAAATCAGTGTGCTTTGGTCCTTCCAGGCCAGGAATCTGAAGGTAGCCGTAGATCTGGATGGTTCTTGACACTATGGCTCCACTGCCCGCTGCCTCAACATCTGCGCCACAATCCTGGTTTCCATTATAATCTTTAGTTCTATTATTATAATAATAGTTGTGGCCGAACAGGCAAAAGCAACACACAGATATATCAACCCATTCAGAAATAAATATTTAAATAGTGAGAGTGTAGTTAGAGTGACCTGCTGCTGTGACTTAGTGATACTTGTGTTTCTCTGCTTTGTGCTCATGACACAATTTGTAACTTTTAATATCTTTTTACATCTTTCCTCAAGTATAATTCACATTTTTATTGGTGTTACAAAAGTTTTATATGGAACCCATCTTTGCTTCCTTAATCAGCATTTGTGGTCAAGTTTGCCATTTATAATCGACTTTATCAAATTCAGATTTCCTGTCCCAAGGCCTGTGTCTTAACACTTGTTTTTAAACATTTCATTTTACAGTGTCATCTGTCAGTAAAAGGTTTTTATTTCATAAGTCTATGATTTTTATACCTTCAATATCTCACAAGCATGTTTTAGATCCTAGTTTTTTACATACTGGCATGATTTCCCACAATTCCTCAAAATACAGTGTTTTGACATTTTCACTTTGTTAATCTATAACTGATCAAGCTAAAGAACTTCTAACCACAGCGGAAACAGGGACAGAACATCCTGTTTGCTTATTCTGACTCTGAAAAGATGCTTATTTACAAAGCGTCAGCCAGATAACAGGCTATTGAGCCAAGCCGGTGAAAATAAAACACACTATGTGTCAGGACATGTCTGAGAATTATTTATTTGAATTAATAGTTTTAGGGAATTCACATCTTTATAGTGGTATAAAAAAAACACATAGCCACTACCTGAACATAATGACTCAGGGAAAATAGTTTCCAGCTAATATGAGGAAATTTACAAAGTGGTGTCATTTTGTTTGTGTGAGAGCTGAATTATACTTCAGAGAACCCTGCGGGTTTATACAAGAAAAAAATGTCTGCTGCCTTTTTAAAAATGAAACCATGTCCAGCACAAAACACCTCCATATCTCTGTATTTGTTTTTGAATGCTTCTTGATTATTCAAGGTATGAATCTGATGATTTCTAATGGAATTCTGTATCACCACTAGACAATACAGTAAATGTACTGGGACCCTTTCTTGAAGTACACTAATGTCCTACCTCCAGATATGAGCCAATATCCCTTATGAAATACCACAGAAAGAGATGTAGAAATAGAAAAAAAACAGTTTGACCTATTCTTCTCTGTGCTAACCCTAACCACAATGATGTTTAGTTATTATAAGGAAAATATCCTTAATATGTTTTAGCCTACATATTCTGATCAGAAAATAGTTTATAAATGAGTCAGTAACAGAACTTTTTTTTACAAAGCTTTGCTGGTTCCCACTTTCCCAATGAGCACACACATTTAAAAAAGTTACCCTGTGGAGTTTTTGACTGCTAGTAGTGCTATTAAGCAATGTGTTTACAAACTGTTCCCATTATGAGGATGCACATGCGGGAGAGCATGCAGGTGACAGAAAACATTCCTGCTATGCATTCCACACAACTCACAAAACACTACAGTTTATGTTTCCTTACACAAAGAGAGGACAATTCTTGTTTCAGTGTCATTTTGAAGTGGTAAAGACAGTGATTTGTATGATAACATATTTATCATTTACAGTTTTTCTCAATTGCTTAAACACTATAAGCAGGCTTTTGAACAAAAATTTCAAAACCATAACTCCAATTATCAAAAAGCACACAAAGACAATAGACTTCATGGATGGACCAATGAGCAACTCTATGTGCGGGTAGTATTCATGGGAGTTGTAGTGTCATAGTGTCAAATTGCAATTCGCTAATTTCAGATGCATTTTGAAAAGACTACAATTTTTCAATATGTCAAAGTGGCTAGTGGGAGTGACTGTGTTACCCACCACGGCTGAGATCCACCCGCATTTGATGGGTTTGCTGGTGTTAATGTCAAGCCCTGCATGCATGCACTTCAACTCAGTTCTCAGGGCAGCATAGAAGTTGCACAACCTGCAGATCACTCTTCTTTTATTCAGTAAGTTCTTCTGTTTATTTTTATTTGGTACTAGATTAGGTGTAATTAAAACCTTTTAGATACCTTAACAGCATGCTTGGTACATTCAGCTGTAGCACATTGCAATGAAAATCCAGTCAATTTATCTGAAGTGTTGCAAAGAACAGGGAACTCCTGGAGATGCGGAATTTAAAATAAAGAAAGGGTCATTCTTCTTTGCAAAGACATGACCACCTTTGATTTTATCTGATTGATGTCAGATTAACAATTGTCCTGATGCAGTCTGAAAATGTGCACATTCTTAACTATATTTCAAACACTGTAAATTCTAAATGTCCTAAATTGTAACTGTTTTGTTGAAGATTCCACCTACACTGACCATGTAATTTACTGAAACAATAAAAAAAAGGAAAACTCCAATAAATATTATGATGTTTTGCATTCTGAAGATTAGGATGTTTTCCCTGCTCTGCATCATCTGCCTGATGCCTCCAAGTGGCTACAGTCAGCTCACAGGTCCTCCTGGTCCACCTGGTCCACCTGGTCCACCTGGTCCCCAAGGTTACCGTGGAGCTTTTGGGCCAGCAGGTGGGTAATATTGACTGCCACAATCCAAAGTCCTATTATCACTCTTTCTGGACAGACTCCAGTCATCTTTGGTCTGAATTCTTGCACCCCCTGTTGGACAAGCAGAGTTTGTTTTTAGTGACAGTCCTACAGTCTCTCTGAAATCTGCAGTGATCCTCTGGGGTCAGCTTCATTGTACAGTTCCTTTATTTGGCTCGCTGTTTCAGCTGTGATTGTCAGACTGTAAACTTAATGAATAAAATATCTTAAAACACAAAGGAAGAATTGACATCCCATAATGGGAAAAATAATTTTAAAATGAGGATGATTGGCTCAGTCGGTTACTTGTCATCTGCTGTCTCACTCAGGCCACACATATAAGAATGACATTCAATGGATTCTTTCAGGCTCATCAGAGGATTAACCTTTTGACCTAGGTAACCTACAGACCTCTGAGAATTGCAAAAGTTCTCTCGATTTTTTATCCATGTAACATTTTGGTTTTCAAGTAGAAAACAAACATTACAGCCTCATGGGGCAACTACTGAGATGATGGATTTAATTTTATGTCTCTTTTTCTGCTTTTCTGGGATCATAGGACCACCAGGACTTCCAGGACGTATTGGATTTCCTGGACCTGCTGTAATCTGTGAACAAGGTTATATATTTTCTAGATTTTAAAGAATATACTATATTTTAGAATTGCTTTCACCAGCTGGATAACAGGTATTTGTCATTTAAGAAATGCAGGATGCAGCAGTACAACTTGACAATTTCACTGTGGTTAAGTATAGATACACTCTGACACCCAAAGATAAATAATTGTACAGTGGATCCCAGTTTAGTTACAATAACAATTCTACTTTGTTACTTTGTTGTTAAAGCTAGTGTCTAGTTTTTGTTGAGTCCGAGTCCAAGAGCTATTATTTCAACTCTTTGATCCCATAGTTTGTAAATTTACAATACGATGCAATTTATAGGTACATGTCACCAAATTCAGCATTATCACCACCTCTGCTTCTTTTGACCCATTTTTGTAACAGTTTTTCTCAATTGCTTAACCACTATAACCAGTCTATTGAACAAACTCCATTTTTCAAAAAGCACCCCCATGTCTCTAAACGCTACACCCAAATCCCTTAATTTCTTACTGCCTATGTGGTCACTGAGAAAGCACTGACATTCAACATTGTTCACTCAAGTCAGCACAGGCTGAGCTCAATAAGCACACAACTACCCAGGTGGAAACACAAAGAGTTAAAATTGATAACACACCAATCAGAACCTTGAAAAGATAGATAAAAGGACCAGAGTCAGTGCACTCACTTTGGAATAAAGGATGCAGAGAGATGTGAAGGAAGAGATAGAAGACACCTGAGAGGAGGAGGAGGAGGAGGAGGAGGAGAAAAAAAGTACACATAAGCCTATGAAAGACAAACCAGCTTTAGATTTAGAACAACAGTGTATAAATGGTATCCAAGGTGTTTGCCATTTGATACCAATGCTTCATCTTGGGATGTGTTTATGGCATTTTGAATGCAGTGTTTCATTTTGAAGGACATATGAGACATTTTGCATTTTGTGTGTGCAGTTTTGGGAATTGTGTGTAGAGTTTTGTAAAAAGGAGACAGTTTTGAAAATGTGTAAGCAAGTGTAAAAAAAAATGCAAGCACAAAGTTAAGATAAGCAATTGTAGAGGGTGCACTTCTGTCACAATGTGGAGTCGAGTGGATCCAACTTACTGTCAGTTTGGTAACTAAACTTAATCTGTTTGATCCAGATGTGTTTGGCTCCATTAACCAGAACCTTGAAGCCTTAAACAACAGCCTTACTAAGTTAGAGCTGGGTAAGTATCCTGTTCAAGCATTACAAGGGAGTGTTACAGGAAGTGATATGGATGGAGATTGTAGTATTTTAGCTGTTTAACAGACAGTTGTTAGTTCAATTTCTTGTTATGTAAGCAGAGTGATTCTTGGCATCATGTTAATCTTAATGTTTTTACTCATTGAATTATTATTTTTAGAAGGGGCCATCCTGAAATGTGTAAAACTGCTAATATTCCAAAATGTTTACCTTGAACAGCAGAGACAAATGAACATATTTCACTTGTGTATGAAGCAAAAAAAAAAACTCTGATGTTTTAGTGTCAGCAGAAAAACAACCATGTCAAACAAAGTGCTTCTTGTCAAAGACTTCTCAACAGAGTTTGAGCCAGATGGCCAAAACGACAACACAATTTAGAGCTTGTATGTAGAATTAATTCATTTATTCCTTTTTATTGTTGTCATTCTTTTTTTTCTTCAGCTATAAATTATGATTTTTTCCGGAGGGTTGGTCAGAAATACTTTGTGTCCAACAAGGAGAGAGACTCTTTCTCTGGGGCCACCAGGTTCTGCTCCCAACGAGGCTTAGAGCTGGCTTTGCCCCAGAACGAGGAGGAAAACAGAGTTATGACTCAAGTGTTTGGGGATGCTGACAAAACGGCCTGGATCAACGTCAACAATAAAAAAGCGGAGGGGAATTTTGCAACAGATCTGAAAAATCGACCTCTGACCTTTACCAAATGGGGAAAAGGGCAGCCAGACAAATCCATCCAGGATACAGGCTGCACCATGCTGTCAGAAAATGGTGTTTGGCGAGTGACACACGAATGCTCCTTTAATGCTTACATCATTTGTCAGATATAGAAAGTTCTTATATCATTGCTCTTAGAAACACTTGCTTCCACATGTAACACTCCCTAAACCATCATCATCAGCATGACATTATTACTGATGCAAAGACATGTTCCTCTATGAAAAAGTATCAAAGTACATAATTAAAGGATATTATAAGAACAAGACAGGTTTGGAGACTAACTATCTTTACTGGGAGCACTGTAGCGCCTAACTGAAAAGTTTGGGGAAACAGGCAGAAATTTTTGGGGCGAAAACCTTAAATTGACCTGTAACGCAATTTTTCACATTTTCCCCATTTTAACTGTATTACTAATAAATGCTTTGGCAATAAATACAGAATACTGTTTTATTTTAGTTCACAGTCATAGTTTAATTGAATGTTGCTTAACAATGATGCCGTTTCATTTGTGTATCTGTCTCAGCATATTTTATGTTTTAAGCTACTGTTGTGCTTCATTGAGGTGTCGTGTTTAAACTGTGCTGTCCCAGTTACCTCAGCAAACTTGGTTGTCCCCGCACATCTAATGAAGTAGACATGGTGTTGGTCTTAACCATGTATACTTCCTCAGTCAGGGCTCGACTGACAAAATCATTCAGGCTGGAAATTTGAATCACTCCATCCAAGGCCACCCTGTTCACACAAATCACCAGACCGCTAATTTGGTTGACTAAACCTATTTGTTGATGTAACGGGTACCAAACTAGGCACAGAAAGTTGTCCAAGCTGTGCTGACCTAAGTAAACCATGAATGTTAGTGCTTTCAAAATGACCGCATGGTGTAGGCAATGAGAAATAAAGGGATTTGTGTGTGTTTAGGTAAATGTGTGTGCTTTTAAAAAAAATGGTTATATGTTTAAGCAGTTGAAAAATGTTTAATGCTTAATATACTTAAATAATTCAGCACTGAATATTTCTTGAAATAGTATAAAAATCTCATCTCTTCTTGATCTTGTGAACCAAGTCTTGTGTTTCGTCTCATCACACCACTACTAATAAGTATTTTCATACTAATAGCTGATAGTTTATGGTGTTTCTTCTCACAATATTGTTTTTAATAATATTGCACTTTATTATAATATTATTATAAATAAATTAAAATGTCAAATATTACTATAACAATGTAATAGGTCTGACGGAAGAGTCTTGCTGCCATGGCAGAAAGAAAAAAACGGATCAGTATCATGTTATAACATGATATTTTTCACGTTATAACATGATATTTTCACGATATAACATGATATTTTCACGTTATAACATGATATTTTCATGTTATAACATGAAATTTTTCACGTTATTACATGATATTTTTCACGTTATAACAAGATATTTTTCTTGTTATTACATGATATTTTCACGTTATAACATGATATTTTTTACATTATAACATGATATTTTTCACATTATAACATGATTTTTTCACGTTATAACATAATAACTTATGTTGTTATAACGTGATAACTCTGTCTGCATTGTTAATATGAAACTCATGTTTGAATGAGGAAAGGTGTGCGCAGAACAGACAAATAAAGGAATATGGCTCATTTCCAGGATTTGATTAAGTGCTTGGATTGAGACATGGCAAGATTTTGCAGTTATTGAGCACTGTGGATAATATTGCAATAAGCATGCGCACTCTCAGAAGGATTTTGAAATACATGGGGCTGTACAGAAGGAAGAATGAGTCCAACCCTCTGGCAGTAGCATTATTTCACATTGATCAGCTGGAGGGAAACAGAAGGTTCCACGGATACAAGCTACACCATCTCTGCTGGCATCCAAGTTGTGTATGATGTGATCCAAAGTACAGTGAGGGATTTGTTAAAATTTCTAGACCTCTGTGGTGTTGAGCAGAGATGGAGAAATCCCCTGATGTGACGCCTCTACGTTAACCCTGGGCCTAATTTTATGTGGCATTTTGACCCATATGACAAACTAAAGGCTTTTGGTATTTGTATAAATCGAGCGATTGATGGATTTTCAAGACTCATGGTATGGCTTCATGCATACTCAACAAACAGCAATCCCAAAATCATCGCTGGCTATTTCATAGCAGAAGTTGAGAAGAGGAAGGGGACAGCTGCCAGAATTCATACAGATTTGGGAACAGAAAATGTCATAAGTAAATGTTGTATTTCTGTGTCCATTAATTACAATCTGAGGATTGAAAGCTCATCAATGAGAAATGATGCTACTGCCAGAGGGTCAGACTCATTCTTCCTTCTGTATAGCCCCATGCATTTCAAAATCCTTCTGACAGTGCGCATGCTTATTGCAATATTATCCACAGTGCTCAGTAACTGCAAAATCTTGCCATGTGTCAATCCAAGTATGAAATAGAACTTAATCAAATCCTGGAAATGAGCCATATTCCTTTATTTGTCCGTTCTGCGCACACCTTTCCTCATTCAAACATGAGTTTCATATTATAACAATGCAGACACAGTTATCACGTTATAACAACATATGTTATTATGTTATAACGTGAAAAATATCATGTTATAACGTGAAATGATCATGTAATAACGTGAAAAATATCATGTTATAACGTGAAAAATATCATGTTATAACGTGAAATTATCATGTTATAACGTGAAAAATATCATGTTATAACATGATACTGATCCGTTTTTTTCTTTCTGCCATGGCAGCAAGACTCTTCCGTACGTAAGATCCAGCCTATGCTCATCAACACTAGTATCTTAAAGTTCCCTTGAGGTTAAGCATAACTATAAATCTACTTTTAAATTCAGTGTGCTTTGGTGCTTCCAGGCCAGGAATCTGAAGGTAGCCGTAGATCTGGATGGTTCTTGACACTATGGCTCCACTGCCCGCTGCCTCAACATCTGGGCCACAATCCTGGTTTCCATTATAATCTTTAGTTCTATTATTATAATAATAGTTGTGGCCGAACAGGCAAAAGCAACACACAGATATATCAACCCATTCAGACATAAATATTTAAATAGTGAGAGTGTAGTTAGAGTGGCCTGCTGCTGTGACTTAGTGATACTTGTGTTTCTCTGCTTTGTGCTCATGACACAATTTGTAACTTTTAATATCTTTTTACTTCTTTCCTCAAGCATAATTCACATTTTTATTGGTGTTACAAAAGTTTTATATGGAACTCATCTTTTCTTCCTTAATCAGCATTTGTGGTCAAGTTTGCCATTTATAATCGACTTTATCAAATTCAGATTTCCTGTCCCAAGGCCTGTGTCTTAACACTTGTTTTTAAACATTTCATTTTACAGTGCCATCTGTCAGTAAAAGGTTTTTATTTCATAAGTCTATGATTTTTATACCTTCAATATCTCACAAGCATGTTTTAGATCCTAGTTTTTTACATACTGGCATGATTTCCCACAATTCCACAAAATACAGTGTTTTGACATTTTCACTTTGTTAATCTGTAACTGATGGTGTTATCAAGCTAAAGAACTTCTAACCACAGCGGAAACAGGGACAGAACGTCCTGTTTGCTTATTCTGACTCTGAAAAGATGCTTATTTACAAAGCGTCAGCCAGATAACAGGCTATTGAGCCAAGCCGGTAAAAATAAAACACACTATGTGTCAGGACATGTCTGAGAATTATTTATTTGAATTAATAGTTTTAGGGAATTCACATCTTTATAGTGGTATAAAAAAACACATAGCCACTACCTGAACATAATGACTCAGGGAAAATAGTTTCCAGCTAATATGAGGAAATTTACAAAGTGGTGTCATTTTGTTTGTGTGAGAGCTGAATTATACTTCAGAGAACCCTGCGGGTTTATACAAGAACAAAATGTCTGCTGCCTTTTAAAAAATTGAAACCATGTCCAGCATTAAGCACCTCCATATCTCTGTATTTGTTTTTGAATGCTTCTTGATTATTCAAGGTATGAATCTGATGATTTCTAATGGAATTCTGTATCACCACTAGACAATACAGTAAATGTACTGGGACCCTTTCTTGAAGTACACTAATGTCCTACCTCCAGATATGAGCCAATATCCCTTATGAAATACCACAGAAAGAGATGTAAAAATAGAAAAAAAACAGTTTGACCTATTCTTCTCTGTGCTAACCCTAACCACAATGATGTTTAGTTATTATAAGGAAAATATCCTTAATATGTTTTAGCCTACATATTCTGATCAGAAAATAGTTTATAAATGAGTCAGTAACAGAACTTTTTTTTACAAAGCTTTGCTGGTTCCACTTTCCCAATGAGCACACACATTTAAAAAAGGTAAACTGTGGAGTTTTTGACTGCTAGTAGTGCTATGAAGCAATGTGTTTACAAACGAGTCGCAGTTATGAGGATGCACATGTGGGAGAGCATGCAGGCGACACAGAAAACATTCCTGCTACGCATTCATCACAACTCACAAAACACTATAGTTTATGTTTCCTCACACAAAGAGAGGAATTGTTTCAGTGTCATTTTGAAGTGGTAAAGACAGTGATTTGTATTATAACATATTTATCATTTACAGCTTTTCTCAATTGCTTAAACACTATAAGCAGGCTTTCGAACTAAAATTTCAAAACCATAACTCCATTTATCAAAAAGCACACAAAGACAATTGACTTCACGGATGGACCCATGAGCAACTCTATGTGCAGGTAGTATTCATGGGAGTTGTTGTGTCATAGTGTCAAATTGCAATTCGCTAATTTCAGATGCATTTTGAAAAGACTACAATTTTTCAATATGTCAAAGTGGCTAGTGGGAGTGACTGTGTTACCCACCACGGCTGAAATCCACCCTCATTTGGTGGGTCAGCTGGTGTTAATGTCAAGCCCTGCATGCACGCACTTCAACTCAGTTCTCAGTCACTCGAGCAGCAAAGAAGTTGCACAACCTGCAGATCACTCTTTGTTTATCCAGTAATTTCATTGTGGTTAAGTATAGACACACAAAGGGTGGACACCCAAAGATAAACACTTGTACAGTGGATCCCAGTTTAGTTACAATAACAATTCTACTTTGTTACTTAGTTGTTAAATTTGATTCCCTAGGTCAAACTCCAGAAAAATTGAATTAATTTCCCTTAATACAGCTTAATAGGATATTAAACCAGACCCTCTGTGCCTGATTACATTATTAGTAATCTTTTTCGACTATTGAAATCCCCTTCCAAACACATGGCTGATCTTAATGAGGGAAATTGGTGACAATCCTATTGAACATTTCTAATTTATACCTTACTGCTTTATTATTACACTAAATTGTTTTATTTTGAATTGTCACCGCAGACAGTTCCTCAATAAATTGGTACAAAACAAATCACCAGAATGCAGGAAATTTTTATAAGGGGAAGGACAAAATTTAGGTGGCTGGTGACAATTCAGACTATAATAGCCTATCCCAGCTAATATTGGGCAAATGGCAGGGTACACCCTGGACAGGTCCATCGCAGGGCCACACTCACACTCACATTCACACCTAAGGACAATTTGGGAAACAGCAATTAACCTGCATGCCTGCATGTCTTTGGATGGTGGGGAGGAAGCCGGAGCACCCGGAGAGAATGCAGGCGGACACTGGGGAGAACATGCAAACTCCACACAGAAAGGCCAGGGCAACCGGGGTTTGAAGCCACAACCCTCTTGCTGTGAGGCGACAGTGCTAACCACTGCACCACCGTGCTGTCTTCTTCTTCTTTTGACCCATATTTTTTTTATTGGTGCAGTATTAAAACCCTCAATTACCCCTTTGAAACAACAACACCCAGGGTTTACGTAACAGTTACATTTTATTGTTGAATAATTTGTCAATATATTCTTTTTACTTTTAAGCAATTTCAGTCTCAGACACGTGTCAGGGCACATAAATATCTCAAGTGTGCAAGATGATAATTCACTGTGTTCAGACAACAAAAGAATAATAGAGAGAACTTGCAAAAAGTGAAGAAAAACATCTGTCGTAACGTGGAAGGGAATTTTCAGGCAGACATGAAGAACCAGTCTCTGACCTTTACCAAATGGGGAGAAGGGCAGCCAGATAAATTCATCCGGGATACAGGCTGCACCATGCTGTCAAAAACTGAGTTTGGCGAGTGACACACGAATGATTCCTGAATGCTTACATCATTTGTCAGATATAGGAAGTTATTATATTGTTCTTAGATATAATTACTTCCACATGTTACTGTTTCCCTAAACCATCATCATCAGCACAATTAAAGTACACAATTAAAGGATATTATACATATATAAGGAAAAGACAATGTTTTCTGAGAGTGTGTACCAAAATAAAGTGTACAGCAGTGAAGGAGATTCATTTTGTTCATTCAAGACTCCAGGTGACTTTATTTACTTATTAGCTGATTTGCCCGCCTAGCTAATGGATCTGTTGATAAGTGAAATGGAAAGCTTACAGGATTGGTACAGTGGTTATGTAGATGTTTACAAAAACAAAAGCAGCAGAAAATTTAAAACATTGACAAAAACTGACCTGACAGCTAAGAAGTACTGATTTCTACCACTGTGTGTGTGTGTGTGTGTGTTTTTATCAAAACATTAGAGATTCACACTGAGCATGTTATATGGATGAGATATTAAAAGCAAAGCAAAGTGTTTTAGCATGAAGTCAGGCCACCGTAAGCCTCCAGAACAGTTTCGGTGCCCCATGCCAAGTCTGAAACTGTCTTGGAGGGATATACATCATTCCTCCACAAGATATTAGTTGATTTATTGATATTGATTTAATCAGGTAATTTCACATAAGTGTAATTAATCTAGTTGAGATCAAGAGAGACCTGAGTGCAGCAGATAGAAAAACAAACATAGCCAGAAATAATGAAAATACATATAGAATCATGTGCATTATTTTGCACAAATTCGCATTTGGTCTGGCCTGCTGCTGTGGCTCTGTGGTACTTGTGGCTCTCTGGTTTATGCTCATTGCACAGTTTGTAGCTTTGTATTCGTTTTTACTTATATCCTCAAAAGAAAACAAAGACATTTTATTGGTGTTACAAATGTCTTAAAGGGAACTCATCCATGCTTCTAAAGACCATTTGTAGTCAGGTTTGACATCTATGCCAGACTTTGTTGTTAAATTCAAACTTGTCTTAGTAATTGTTGTCAAAAGTTTCAGTTTATATGATTTTTAATGAAATTCTTGTTTTCAAAAGTTTCAGTTTCCAGAGAGAACGGCAGAGAGTCGCGCCGGGGAGCCCCCGCAGCCTGTGAGCCCCTGCAGACTGCTCGCGAGGCCACGGGAGAACAGAGGCCACCCTCCAAGTGCCAGCAGAACCAGCAGAACCCGGGCGCTCAAGGCTACCATCCCGACAAGGGCCCAGCCCCGCCAGACATCCACCCCCACGGCGGAACTGCCATAGAACTGTCAGGGGACAGCTGCGGGAGCACTACCCCCTGTGAAGAGAGCCCCAGCAAGGAGAAGAGACCACGGATACCAGGCCCAAGAACACCACACCTGCCCCGTAAATGTGCAAAAGCCCGTCAGGAGCCCTCACACCCACCTGAGGGGCCACTCTTTTGAATAGGAAAATTCTTAACTGCATTTCAAACATTGTAGATTTAAGGGACTAAAATCTGACTTCAGAGATTTTATTGAAGATCTCTACTACTTTTGTGGTCTAATTTTACTCTAACAATTGAAAAAAGGGAACTCCAATAAAATTATGATCTTTTGCAATGTGAGGATTAGGATGTTTATCCTGTTCTGCATCCTCTGTCTGATGCCTCCAACTGGCCACAATCAGCTCACAGGACTTCCTGGTCCTCCTGGTTGTAAAGGTGAAATAGGATTTCCTGGGACAGTTGGGCCGGGTGGGAGACCAGGTAAGTAATACTGACCTACCACAACTATACTGATAATACTGACTGGCCACATCTACCCGTCTTCACTAAAACACCCTCCGGAGTTCTGCAACGCAAAACGGGGTCCGCAGCATTTCCATACTTCCATACAACGTGCAATTGGTCGGGCTACTTACAGTATGCAAAATTTCAGTGGGCAAGTATGTGAGTGTGATAGGAGGAGAGGTAGTACCCATAGAGTCCAGTAGAGAGCGGAGCCTGTGTGAGATAGAACAGCACTGTTCTCAAACAGGCTCCCTTTAATTGACAAAGTATAATGCACAAATTCACCTCTTGATTAATCTCAATCATCATTATCTACACCCCTTGGGCCCACAACCAAATTCAAACCGTGGAAAAACCTCAGAAATATGTTGTCTATATGCAATCCACTACTCTGGCTAAATCTTTCCATTTTCACAATCTTTCCTGAGTACACAACCAGACCAGCCATATAAAGGTTTATGTATATTATCTCTAAAGTGCTCATTCATATAGTAGCCTAATGTCCCTATCCATGAGTAAAATATTAATAGCCTATCAGATTTGCAGGAAATATATTTAAGTAATAAGTTTGATATACTATATGAATAAACACACTTACTAAAATGTAACCAATATAATATAATATAATATAATATAATATAATATAATATAATATAATATAATATAATATAATAATCTGGATCAAGTCACCAAGTTCTATAAAGAACTCCAACACAGAGAGAGGAACAAAGAATTAACACATTATATGAATGCAGCATGTTTGGCAGAATGGGCCACATCAGGTCCGCATTCTGCAGACAGAGAGAAACAAACATGAGCACATAGGTCTCAAACACTGCAGGTTGTTCACCAGTCAGGAGCTGTGAAACAACAGCACTCTATTGATAAATAAAAAGTAAAAGTTACGTTGCGTTCTCTGGCGGACCTGGATCAGCTGTTAGCTGTTTACAGGGCTAATGCTAACGTTGTTACGTGGCTGTGTTTTTTTAACGAACGGATCTGTTTGTACCCTGTCAGGGCTCTGAAGTGGAGCGACTCAGAACAACTCTCATCAGCTGTTAGCTGTAATGTTAAACACTGGTAACACTAGTTTAGCAGGTTAATTTTTCGAATTAACTGTTTCACTTATACGCGTATGTACATACACACATTCACCAGTCTCTTGCAGATTTTCGCATGACCGCTGACTTGCCGACAATTGCATGCACATCTCGGTTCCTTGCAGGTCAATTTCAAGCATTGTTTAAAAGTTACATAATATTGTTCGTGTGGTTCATCAATGGTGATAAATGATTCAAACATCCTGCAAAGTTGACGCACATACTCTGCACATCACCGCCACAGCTGGTGTCTCTCTCTGCTTCTTCTACAACAAACAAACACGCTACACCACACATACATACTAACTCTCCCCCTACCCTGTGTTTATACCGAGATATAAACAGGGCAATATATGGAGGAAGTCTGGAACAGTACAACAGGATGGATTGAATTATGCTTTTGTAGAGCAACAACACGAGGTGGGGGGCAACTGTTGAGTCTTAAAAAGTTACAACAAACTTAATGTATTCCAGTGTTTCAGTGTTTTCCTTCAAATGTAAAACTACAGGATTTTAGGCCAGATGATCGCATCAGGATGTTGATTAAACCATTGTTTGTATCCTCTTTGTAATGTGAAGAAAACTGACACCTCTTTGTTTAGTGCCAGAAGGACTGTTTTGTTTTAACTGTTTCATTGACACTTAAAATAGGGTGTCAGCCATTTTAAAGACAAGCCCTGTTGTTCTCTATGATTAGTTTAGAGCACAAGACTGTTTATTCCTGCAGATTGAAGGGGGGGGTTTCACATCTGGGATTGGCGCTCTTTTGTTCAACCAATAGCAACGTAGAACAGTAAGATACACCCTTCCTAATTGGGTGACGAAGAAGTTAACCAAACGACCAATGGCTATGGACCTAAGCCATTTGTAGGAAAAAGGACCCGCCCACATACCTGGAGGATATAAACAATTCATTTTGTGAGAATCATGGCTGTAAGCTGTGGATCTGTGTGGAAAAGCAACTTTCCGGTCCACTGCTGGGGGGCAGCAGTAACTTGGTGACTGGAAACTGTAGATCCTCACAGGGAAGCTTCTTCAGTCCAGTCAGTGTTTTATTATTTGTTCTGTAAGGTCATCTCTTCATTCACTAATTTTTGTAATTAAATCCTTTTAATTTTCATTGGACTGAGCCTCTCCTTGATCAAAATCCGTTATACGCAACACAACACACAGTGAGTTTACAGATAACATGGAGTCTTTGCTGGGATCATTTATGAATAGCAGTGATGTGTTGATCAAAACTTAGTTTGTTGTTTATAGAAAGTCTAAGATATTTAAAGTTGTTGATCTGTTCTACTGTCTTGCCACTCATGACAGGATTACATCCTCTGGTCCCTCTGCTGCTTTGCCTACTTAAACCTATGATGCCTCGCATTGGCGGTTCTAGACCAGGCTGAGGCCTATTGTTTTGTCAGAGGGGCACATTCATTCCGGGACAAAAGAGACAAAGGCAATGTTCAAGCTTTCCAAATTTCTTTAGTACATGATGAAATGTTTTAGTATTGTTCAGTAAATTACAGTTATTTGTCTCAGTTACAGGAATCTTAGTAACTTAGTTATAGTTTTATTAAATTACACATTACAAAAAACATCCTGTTAAGTTTAGCTCAAGTTACAGTACACCCTTTGATGTAACACTTCTTTATAAGGCTTAATGAATAGTATAAGCTCTAATGTACTTGACATTCTCTGGATCCCAGTTTGTATCCCATGACATTTGCTAGGAAACAACAAACGTCCCCATATTCAGCTCTGTTATTAGTCCTGATGTGAAGTATACACAAAATTAAATACTTGATAATAGGTCATCATCTGTGCATTATAAAGGAAGTATATATTTTATGGCAGGTTAATAATACAGTCTGAAATAACATGTATCCCGCTATAGCTTTTGCTAGGAAAATAGAAACTCTATTCACCCTGTTATTAATCATGACGTGAAATAGACCCAAAATTACTTGAATACTTGATGGTAGGCCATCATCTATGCATTATGGAGGGGGATACATATTTTGGCAGACTGCATGTCCGGCCAGGTAGGACCAGCAGGCCACTGTTATCATTTTATGTGTATGAAAAGTGCTGTTTAAATGCAATGCATTGTTAAATTCTTAAGATAATAATTTACCCTTTAAGAAGGGGGACTCAAAACAATTTCCAGCAATATCCAAAGGCTATCGATGCAAAGTAAACGTGGATTACTAGGATAAAACACTGTCTACAATGATGCTTTCAATCTAATGCACATTTTGAGTGAAGTAGATGTAACGTTGAGGCGAGCAATGTGTTAAATTGATTACACTGATGTTGATTTTACAGTATCAATGGCGTAGATATTTGTAGGAGCAGCATCCTTGAAAAACGTGAGTAGATCTAGCTTCCAAACAGTAACATGGATGACGAAGTGATCAACTCTGGTCAGTTATATCATCATCAGAATACAGCTAAATAAATGTTTGCTTTACGAGGAAACTGAAACTGCTAGTCTTGTTTAGACATTCTCAATTCAGTCCAATGAATAATACAATGTTCAGTAACATGTAACGTTAGGCTATAAAAGTGTTCTTATAATCAGTGTGCAAGCTTGCTCTGCAAAAACCTTGTTAAACGATAGATGAAACAATCCAGGTTATATTTTTTATTTACTTTCGTGCAGTCAAAAGTCCGCCTTCACCGTTGAATGCACGCGCACTCCCGCAGCAAGGGTAACACCTTCCATCAGGAATAACTACCTTGGCACCAGACAGTGGCAGTGTAACGTCCTAAAGGATCCGACAAATTGAGAGACATTTCTTCCGCCTTTCACATTAGCGCTGTATCGTTGCAAGGAAGAAATATTACTATGATTATTGTAGACTTTTGTTCTATCTCTTTCTCCCCTTATCGCCATCAAGCCAGACAGTGAATCAGAGCAAATAATGTCTTTCTCCTCCCCACCTTCTTCCACCCAGTGCAGAGCCCATAACATTGCGACCAGTTCAGCTGTAAACATTGAAAGACCATCAGGCAGTCGACGACACTGTCTTAAATAAATATGTGGAACATATTAGACCAAAGCATACTTTCCTACTCTCAGGGTCTCTAGATCCATCTATGGAAATCTATGTAGCTATTCCATTCATTCCTAAGATGCTCTTGTACATAATGTGCAACATTTTACTCTCCCTTCCTTTGTTAAAGAATTAATAGATTGCATCAGCCTCAGGCAATAACCAGTGAAGGATAGATGACCAGTAGACAGAAGGTGCTATTTCCCTTTCATTAAGTTTAAGCTCTTCTGCATATGTCTTGACGGAATGTAAAACACTACATATATTAAGCCTGCTCACACCCTTTCTAAACTCCCAATACTCTGCTAGTAAAGAGACTGTAGGAAAAGCTGGTCCAAAACTTTTATAACTTTTTTTTCCTCCCTAAAATAATTTAATGTCAATTTTGCACATCGCAGACCTAGCGGAACCTCCGCTGCTTCCACTAACAGCGACAGCATCGCCATTGCATGTAATGTGACAGTGTATATCCTCAAAGCCTGGACCACATCTATTTCATTAAGCGTGGATCTAGTGCTTTTACATTACATCTGCATTCACCATTCACACACTGAGCCTAAGTGCTCAAACAGAAACTAAAATTCACACACATTCATACACTGTATACACTGCAGCAGAACAGCCGCCAGGGGCAATTTGGGGTTCATATCTTGCCCAAGGACGCTCGTCACACACAACCTGGGGAGCTGACCTTCCAATTAACGGCTAACCCGCTCTTACTCCTGAGCCACAGCTGCCCTGAATGACTACTCCTTCTTTCCACAACATATCATAAGCCTTATCAAGAAACACACCTACCACCTCTTTATTTACAAGGGATTTCTTGATATTGTTGTCTCACACTAAAACTGAGTCCATAGTTTGTCATGGTAAAAATTCAAGACTTGGGCCAGATAAAGCTTGAACTCTTACCGACATTTTTATTATCAACAAAAACAGACACCAATTAGAATACAAGAGTTCCACCCGAGTGTGTCAGAGATCGGTGCAAAATAGAGTCCCATTCTGTTACCAAAACAGAGACCCAAGTTGACATGAAAACCCTGTAACGACTGACTTTCACCTCCTTTTGGACCTCCTCTTATAGCTCTGTTGGCTTCACATCATCTCTTGGCTCTCTTTCCTACTGCACCTGGATCTGGGAAAGTCCAAGATTTTCACGTGCCCAAGCATTTGGTTGGAAAGTCCCTGACTGCCCACTCCTCCTCTCTGTGTCCTTGGCATGCCTTCTGCTTGATTTTGCCATTTTGCCATTTCATTGATTTTGCCATTTTGCCATTTCATCCATAACCTGACTTTTTGTGGAATAAACTGGTGTTGTTTGTGCTCTGAGCTGGGCTTACTGTGATGGATTATATTGATGTATGTTTTGTAACACAATTTTCACAAATTCCTTTGCAGGTGTTTTGATGCTGCCTTTTGACAAATTCCTTTGCAGGTGTTTTGATGCTGCCTTTTGCTATTTTATTCTGCTCCCTCCCTTTTCTCCCAAAGCACACGAGCCTGCTCAACTGTTGAGCCTGGGCAGTTATATACAGAAAGGAGCACACACACCCAGAACTATAGGGTTTTAACACTGTGATCCTAACTTTACACTATAAAATAACACTTTAAATAATGACTGTAGACCACCCTTACTCTAGCAATTAATGGTAACAATTTAGGCTATAATGCTCCAAAATAATTCACAACATAGGCCTATACTGGGTAAACTAAACAACTATTACACAAATGGATGGCTCAACACAGAAGAGCCAGCTCCTCAGGTCAAGACTCAGCAGTTTACCTACATCTGAAGGATGAAGGACAGTCTTTTGAGGACCACAAGGTGCACATTTTGGACGGAGAGAATGGATGGTTTGAAAGAGGTGTCAAAGAAGCCATTTACACCAGGGTTGAGAAGTCGTTGCTTAACTGAAGCCATTTACACCAGGGTTGAGAAGTCGTTGCTTAACTGAGGAGGAGTCTGTGATACCACTTGTCCCCCACTTACAAAGCTGTCCTTTCATCACTTCCCCGGAAATTAAACAAACATTCACTTTTGGCCTCAGGTGAAGAAGGATGGTGGTTCAGTCTTGGCTTCAGGTGGCTCTAACGACCATATTTATGGTCATTACAACAGCTAGGTGCACTGATGAAACAGCGGTAATGATCATCTGGGCTAATGACTCCACAGAGGTTAAATAGCTGAGTTTCCCTAACAGTCAGTCAGAACTGAAGAAGGCTCTTGAATGAAGGACAAAAGTCTTTTTGTATAGTCAACCAAGTCCAGTTGCCCTTGGTTTTAACCTTCCTTGGATATAACAATACTACATCAGGCCAACTTGACTCACAATATGGATATTATCGCTACACAGCGATTCTGCGATAATCAATTTATTGCTAGACAATCCTATAATGATACGTATCTGTCTAACCATCAGTGCTGGGCAAGTTACTCAGACACTGTAATATAGGCCTACTAGAAGGTACTTAATACTGATTTAAAAAGTATTATTACTACTTTACTTGTTACTGGGTGGTAAAAATAACAAGTTATGTTGGGGGGGGGGGGGTTGTGCACATGTTTGTGGACAGGTTTGTGAAGAGGCTTCAGAAGAGAGAGAAAGAGGGAGCGAACAAGGAGTAAATCAGGACTACAGATTTTCTGCACATGTAGCCTAGCCTATTTATAAGTGCAGTTACTAAACGTTATAATGTCGCTCTCTCCCGACGAGTCCAAGCATCACTGACAAGCGTGCAGCGGCCGGACTTTCTTTCTGTAAGTTTCACGTTGCTGTGCTGTTTCAGCAGATGCTTCAATAAATTAGATGTAGAATTGTTCGTGGTTGAAATCATTTTGCTGGTCTCACAGAGTGTACAGTAGACAACAATGTTCTTTGCATATGAGAGTTACAGTCTTCAGGTTTCACATCAAGGATGGTGCGTTCAGTAACGAGTAACGCAACATTACTTGTCTTAGTACCTGAAATAACATTAGGCCTACTGTTTTAGAAAAGTAATTAGTTACACTACTAGTTAGTCTACTGGGAAAAGAAATAAAAAAGTAAATATTATTACAATAACGGGTTACTGAGTAACGTTATGCCTTAATGCCCAACACTGCTAACTATACAAAATGCCTTTAAAAAGGTTAAATGCAGTTTTTCTTCTGCTGCAGCACGTTTTTCTATTAAAGTTAATTTAAACTTTCAGAACTATAAAAAAATGTTTAAAAAATAGCCTATTTCAAAAGGCACATAAAATGCAGATTTACTGCACTGAATTTGCTGACATTTTTAAAATAGAGCAGAAAATACACATTGCTGTGTACTACCTAAGCCTAATAGGTAGCCTAAATCACATTTTATTGATAACTGTTCAGTGACACAGCATTACTGCCCTTTCTCCACCTAGTGGTTGATGCATTTTTAGGTCACTTGGAACGTGAAGTTTGAGCATTGAGCTTTCATATGGAAGCGTTTAGGGGACGTAATTAAAATTATCATGCAATCTTGAAAATGAAAATGTAATCTCACAATAACATTATCATTTCCCACATATGTATGTGTTATTTAGGTAAAAATGAAAATGAAAATGCAATAATCCAATTTCCATTTTCATATTCTTAACCTTGTGTGGGCATTCTAGTACTATATTAAAAAGAAAATGGAAACAGCATTAGACATTTCATTTTCAATTACTTAACCTGCTCTATAGTGGACATTATTCAAATGCAGTTAGCAAAACAGCTCCCCCAGTCTATTGCATTTACATGTCCATGTTCCTCATGGTCATTTTAGGTCAAAATTTAAATTAAATTGCAATTTCCCAACTATTTGAAAATGAAAATGACAACAGCATTTGACATTTCATTTTCAAAGACTTACTCTGCTCTATAGCGGACTATATTCAAATGCAATGAGTAAAACAGCTCCCCCAGTCTAATGCTTTTGCTTTTCCATCTAAACATGGTCTAATTAGGTCAATATTAAAATTAAAATGCAATTTCATAGCCTTTTTCAAATGATAATAAGAGCAGCATTTGCCATTGCATTTTCAAAGACTCAGTCTGCTCTACAGTGGACATTATTTAAATGGAATGAGTGAAACAGCGCCCCCAGTCTATTGGATTTGCTTTTCCATTTCACCATGGTCTTCTTAGGTCAAAATTAAAATTAAAATGCTATTTAATAGCTATTTGTAAACAACAATGAGAGCAGCATTTGCCATTTAATTTTCAAAGACTCATTCTGCTCTACAGTGGACTATATTCAAATGCAATGAGTAAAACAGCTCCCCCAGTCTAATGCATTGCTTTTCCATCTCACCATGGTCGTATTAGGTCAATATTAAAATTAAAATGCCATTTTATAGCTATTTGGAAATGATAATAAGAGCAGCATTTGCCATTGCATTTTCAAAGACTCAGTCTGCTCTACAGTGGACTTTATTTAAGAATATGAAAATGGAAATTGGATGATTGCATTTTCATTTTAATTTTTACCTAAATAACACATACATATGTGGGAAATAATAATGTTATTGTGAGATTACATTTTCATTTTCAAGATTGCATGATAATTTTACTTACGTCCCCTATATGCTTCCATACTTTCGGTTGCTGTAGCTAGACAGTGTGGACTGCTGAAGTTGCAGATAGGAGATCAGGCTCTTTTTCATTTCACACACATCACTGGAAACATAATCCTGTAAGTATTGCATACTATATCGCTCAGGATGTTAAGCATGTAAAGCAAAATATGTAGTTAATGTTAAGATTATATAATCGCTATGCATGCTAATGTCCGTTAGTTTGTTAATGGCGATTTCTATTAAATGTTAGCATTGAGCTACCCGTTAAAGCCCCATTTTTTATCGACATGACGGGCTGGAATATCGATACAGTTGGGAAAAAAGTACTGTACACATTTAGTTGCACTTACTTTATATCCTGCTCTTTATAGCCTACAGTTGTTTTGATAACTGCCAATGAGAAGCATTAACCCATTATCAAGCAGGGGAGTAGCCTACTGGAGACGTAATAAGTGAATTTTATTTGTGTAGTGAAGATAATGGGTAGACGCTCAGTCTATTAGTTGTGGGTTTTCACCCAGTTGTGTGTTCACTCAGTTGTGTCTTTATTTAGTCTGTTTCTTTATTCCTCTTTCTTGTGTTAATGAGTTTGAGGATGGGTGTAATGCTAAGTGTGGTTTTCTTCTCATTTACGCTCACTCTGAAGAAAGGTGCAGCTCACAACTACAATCCAGCTGACCGACTATTTCTATCATACTGCATACTAACTGTGTGACGTCAGATAATATACAAACCAGTACGCGCTTTGGCTACCCGGTTACAATGCTAGATAAACGGAAAAAAACGGTGAAACACAAAGCTCAATATACAGTACAAAAAACTGTACTAAACAATAGCAACGTAACTTTGGAACCTTTTCTACAGTTTGTTACAGTCTTAATTGTGAATTAATGATTAAAGTTTGTACAATTTGAAGTAATTGATGTTAATGATAAAATGCTTATGATGCAGCCTATAAATAAGAAATCTTGAAACTATATATCACATGTATTTCAGTTCTGCAGTATAAAGACAAGGATGTTTCTCCTATTCTGCATCTTCTGCCTGATGACTACCTACATTCAATGTCAAGGTCCCCCTGGGCCACCTGGGCAACCTGGGCCATCTGGGCCACCTGGACAACCTGGGCAACCTGGGCCACCTGGGCAACTTGGGCCATCTGGGCAACCTGGGCGACCTGGGTTTCCTGGGCCAAAAGGTGGGTGTCGATGACAACACAGTTTTGCTCCCCAAGTATACAATTTTTTGACCATACTCCAGCAATCATTGTTTGAATTCTGGCACCTTCTAGTTGGCCATGTAGATGGATTTATTATGTTGCCATAATCCTGCAATGTGCCTCTAAACTCCTCAGATCCTACTTCACTTTCCTTACACAACCCTTTCACTTCACGGTCTGTGTCAGCTAGGCCACCTTAAAATCAGTCTTAACTTTGTACACAGGCATTCCATATTCAATGAATAAATTATATTTTTAAATAATTACTTATATGACTCAATACAGTATATGTTAACCAACCATGAAAGCAAAAAACAATCCAATAAATGTTCAGAACTCTTTTATCCAGTTTCATTTCACAATTTACTACAGGTCAAAGTCATTGCAGCAGTTTTTCATTATATATGGACAAAAATATTGACACACCCCTCTTTAGAATTGAATTTAGATGTTCCATTCAGTCCCATTGCCTCAGGTGTATAAAATTAAGCACCTAGCCATGCAGACTGCTTTTATGAAAATTTGCAACAGAATTTCTCGCACTATAGAGCGCTCTCAATTTGAGTGTGGTACTGTGCAAGCTGATGATACACAGAGCAACTTTTAGAGCAATCGTGCAGGGCAACATTGCCGTTAATGGCAATGAGTAAAGATTACTACCGTAATCTCCTTCCCCCACCACTCTGCCACCTGCCCCCCACCGCTGCTGTCCATTCAAAACATAGTCGGACTTGACACTAGTAAGATTGCCCAGCAACATTGCTCAAAAAGTTGCCCCATGTATCATCAGCAGAATCAGAATTCCACTATTGCAACAAGTCAGTTTGTGAAACTCTTTCCTTCTAGGTACTCCATGATCAATTGAAAGAGGTATTATTGCTAAGTGAAAGCATTTAGGAACCACAGCAACTCAGCCACGAAGTGGCAGACCATGTAAAGTTACAGAGTGTAGTCACCGAGAGCTGAATTTCATAGTGTGTAAAAGTTGCCAAAGCTCGCCTGACTAAATAACTGCAGACTTCCAAACCGCCTCTGGCATTTACATCAGCAAACTGTTCGACAGAAGCTTCATGGAAAGGGTTTCCATGGCCAAGCAGATGCCTTACATTAGGACTGCACGATTTGGTTGTGTCATATTGCAATTATTGTAGACAATTATTGTGATTGTGATAAAATGGTAACAAATGGTATTTGCTTGATTGTCAAGGGAAATGCACAAGATGTTGTGTGACATCCCCATGGTTTGGTTGCTGGGATGTCTGTCTCTTTTACCCTTTTGTTGCAGAGGTCAGGAGGCGGGGCTGTAATCAGCCGTTGTTGGAGCCACCTGGGCCCGGTGTTCTCCGCCATAAGAACGCGTCATTTGCTCTGCAGCGAGAGGGGCTAGAGAGGAGGGATTCCTGGTTCCCTACGCTCCATGCTCCCTGCTATTTTTTGTTCTTTTACCACACAACACTCCATACACAATTTCCTCAAGCATGCACACTTGCTGACATGACTGACCTACTGACTATCACACATCATATGTTTTTATGTTTATCATATGTTTTTGACTATTAGTTTGGTTTTTGGTTGAATATTAATAAATTAATGGTACCGTTATTTGCAACTGGTGTTTTGTTACTGGACTTTTTGTCGCGGGGTTGAGCCAGCACAAAGAGAATCAATTAATTAAACAAACAATAGAGCAGAAAACCGAATTAGACGAGCCCCCATTTTGTCACGGCTGGCAAAACGATGTTATGTATCATCTCGCTATTTTAAGTGGGTATACGGAAATCTTTGACTATTCCTAGTGGGTATACGGCATATACCTGCGTATCTCGTAGACTACACCACTGGTGCAGGATGAGAGAAGTTTGGCAGAAGTTAGCACACAGAGAACAATGGACTTCACATGACAGGATTCACAACAAAAAGCTGTTCTGATTCTTTTGATTGGTGGACCCTTACAGACTAAAGTAACAATGCCGGTTACACCAGTAAATCTATATGAATTAGACTTTGGCTTGTTGTTTCCGTTAAATGAACTAAACGATTACATTGTGGAGAATCTAACCGATCTAATGATGTGTATCATGTTCATACTGACATACCGATCATAAGTTTAAGCATTAATATTGAAGCAGCTAAAGCTGGCAACCCGGAGATGTTGAAGAGGTTGTATACATCCAAAGAATTTCTATAATAACCAGACCATGTGTCTAAAGGAGACCTGCGTTTATTTGTCAAAATGTGTTCCCAAACCAGGCCAGTAAACAGGGTAGGCAGCTATTTGGGCTATTTGGGCGGCTATTTATTGAGGTTTTAAGGTACTTTAGTAATGTGTTCAGATTATGTATGCTGGGCCACGCTGATGTTGCTTCTGGGCCGGATGTGGCGCGACGGCCGCCAGTTGAATGGGTCTGCTCCACAGTGGTCCTTAATTTTTATACCCCACCCTATGCAGGCTGTAATTGTGCAATTGACAAAAAGTGACACTGACAAGATCATCGGTTTTATGAACATGTTGGAATAAAACACACCGATATAGCTGATCTATAAAAGCTGATCTGTAGGTGTAATGTGCAGGTATGTCCCAGTACTTTTGTGCATATAGTGTATTTTGGTTCCTCCGTTATTGGTGTTCTGTACAGGAGAACTCTTAATCTCTGCTGTTACATCTATTGTGCTCCAATGGTTGTATTACTTTTGTTGGATATTAAGGCTGATACCCCCTACAATTTCCACCCTCTCTCCTCCCCTTTTAATTGTGTTCTAAAGTTGTCACAGTTGTACCTCTTGTGTCTGGCTGTTGAGTGAAAAACTCAATAAATAAATAAATTAGGGATGAATGGTTAAATGAGAAAATTCTTTATTATTATTACAATACACATTTTTATTAACGTGATTAACGTGTGCTTACCTCGATCATAAAACTTTTTATAGATTAGGCTCAAAATTATAATTCACAGCATTGTTTATGATTACAAGGATTTTAAAAAAAGGTTCTAATACTTATAGTTTATTAGAAAACAGATATTTTTACACATTTTTACTCCGATGATATTTCTACTCGTAAACAGTACGTCAGTAACACATACTCGTTTCAACAAAGTACTCAGCAAACCCTGATATATAGCTTTTTTTCTTGCTCTACAGGAGACCAGGGTCCACAGGGATTTTCAGGAGCACCTGGTAAATGTGGAAAATGTGGACCAGGTTATATACACACACACACACACACACACACACACACACTACAGATTTGTTATATTTATATATATATATTAGAGGTGGGCATAGATTAATTTTTTTAATCTAGATTAATCTCACTGTAATCTTGAAATTAATCTAGATTAATATAGATTAAAATGGTTTATTTGAATTCTGCGGAAGACATTCAGAATATGTGTGCAAACAGGTTTCAAGCCAGGTTTCAAGCCAGGTGGCGCATTAGACCAGGGGCTCATTCTCCTGTTTCCAAAATGCATCACAAACTGCTTGAGAAAGCTGTTCTATATATGATAATTGGTGATGAAAATAAATCATGTTCAATAAGATGTAGGCTACTTGTGTGTAGTGTATCACTTGCTTTGCGTTTAGTTGGTAGGCTACTTGAGACTGGAAGAACTCCTACAGTAGACCTAAACTAATTCCGCATTGCACAAGGTGCAAACAACCTTAGTCTTGTCGAATTTTCCATTGGGAAGCTTCTTAAAAGTAAATTTTCCCAGAAGCAAACCTGGCAGCTTCAGAAATGTTCGTACACAAACTGCTGTCCAACAGCTGTCTGTGGACGTGTTGCTACAGTATTTAGTGTGAGTAAATACGTACAATGCGTTTTTTAATCAACGGGGTTCTGCGCAGTATCTTAGCTGTTCCTAGGACTGCACTCTTCTGGACAGAGACCTCTGATGTTTTACCTGGAATCTGCTGTAGCCAGTCTCCCAGTTTGGGGGTCACAGCCCCCAGTGCTCCGATTACCACTGGCACCACTGTTGCTCTTACTTTCCACATCTTTTCTAGCTCCTCTTTCAGCCCTTGGTATTTCTCAAGCTTCTCGTGTTCCTTCTTCTTGATGTTGCTGTCGCTTGGGATTGCCACATCTATCACTGCTGCCTTCTTCTGCTGTTTGTCTGGATCTTGAAGTCCCACAGGATCTTAGCTCGGTCATTCTCTACTACCTTAGGAGGTGTCTTCCATTTTGACCTTGGGACTTCCAGCCCATACTCGGGGCAGATGTTCCTGTACACTATGACAGCTACCTTGTTATGTCATTCCATGTACGCACTTCCTTCCTGCATCTTACACCCTGCTGTTATGTGCTGTACTGTCTCAGGGGCATCCTTGCACAGTCTGCACCTGGGGTCCTGCCTGGTGTGGTAGACTGTCTTGCTCATTTCTGGCATACAGCTTGATGTCATCCATGTAGAGAAGGTGACTGATGATTGTTCCGCTTCGGAATCGGTATCCATAGCCAGCCTTTGTGATGATCTGGCTGAGGGGGTTCAGGCCTATGCAGAACAGCAGCGGAGATAGTGCATTGCCTTGGTATATGCCACACTTGATGGTGACTTGTGCAATTGGCTTTGAGTTGGCTTCCAGACTTGTTTTCCACAGCCTCATTGAGTTCTTGATGAAGACTAGTAGTGTCCTGTTGATCTTGTACATCTCCAAGCATTCCAGTATCCATGTATGTGGATGTCCATGTATGTGAGTCTTAGGCTTTCTTGTAGTCAATCCAGGCAGTGCACAGATTGGTCTGTCTGGTCTTGCACACTCGAGGGACTGCTCTATCCACCAGTAGCTGGTGCTTGGCTCCTCTGGTATTACTGCCCATTCCCTTCTGGGCCCTGTCCATGTATTGAGCCATGTGCCTACTCATCTTAGCTGCTATGATGCTTCCATGTTGTGCAGAGGCAGGTTCTTGGCCAGTAGTTGGATGGGATTGTTCCCTTCTGGGATCAGGATTGTCCGTCCTTGGGTTTACCATTCTGGTTGGGTCCCAGCCATCAGCAGTTTACTTGTACTGCCAGGCGTTCATGGAGTGCAGTTAGTTTCTTCAGCCAGTAGGTGTGGATCATGTCAGGGCCTGGTGCTGTCCAGCTCTTCATACCTGCCACTCTTTCTTGGATGTCTGCCGTTGTAATGGTTACTGGTTCTTGTTCTGGGAGATTGCTGTGATCTGTTCTTAGATCCACTAGCCACTGAGAATTGCTGTTGTGGGATGCCTCATTCTCCCATCTGTTCTTCCAGTACTGTTCAGTCTCAGCGTGGGTGGATCTAATCTTGTGTTATTACCCTGCCACTGAGAGTACACTTTGGATGGTTCGGTGGAGAACATCCGGTTTATTCTTCTGCTTCTCCCTTGTATCTCTTTAGGCGGGTGGCCAGAGCAGTGAGTCTTTGTTTGGCAGTCTCTAGAGCCTCAGGTGTCGACAGCTTGTTGTATTTCTTTAGGTAACCCCTTCCTTACACCTTTCTTTAGGTCTGAGAGCTGACTAACCTCTTTTCGTGTTGCCTTGATCTTGGCCTCTAACCTTCTCCTCCATGGGGTGTAATGCTCTTTGTGGCTTGTGGTGTTCATCTTATAGCCAAGCATCTCTAGGATCACTGTTGCTGTGGCGTACATCAGCTCATTGGTCTCGGTTAAGGCTTTAGTAAGGATAGTATGTAGTGCTGCATTCACATCTTCTAGCAGACTTTCAGAGGGTACTTTGTCACTTAGCCTTGGCAGTCTTGGTCATTGTACTAGGGGGTTCAGCTTGGCTATGATCTTTAATCGTAGGTCAGTCGCCCTTATTTATACAGTGGTTCTGTACCGTAAGGGCTTGTTGTTATTAGGGCTTGGGTACAACAAATGTAGCATATTTGTTGTGCAATCTCACTGAGACACTGAGCTAGAAGTTGTTTCTTTGTCAGTGTTGATGATGGGTTTCGAAGCATCCATATATCCCATAGTCTCTGCATATAAACCCTCTCACTGGGATTGCTTGTATAGTAGCACTGCATCAGATCCATGTTTTCTGCTCTAGTCCATGTATGTCGTGTTCCAGTAGCCCCTTTCTCATCAGGTTGCCCTGGTTCCCTAGCAACTGACGCGGGCCTTGTTAACCCGGGCGACGTCCAGTATGGCTCTTGTATTTGCGGTTTCACTCATGCCTGAGGTAGGCCAGTAGCATTAAGGACCTTGCCTAAGAGTCCACCGGGATACCCACGCCCTGACTGGGAATCGAACCGACGATCACCTGTACCGAAATCAGTGGCCTTAACCACTATATATATATATATATATATATATATATATATAAAAGCTAAGTTGCTGTTCATTTAGAGTTTGCATCAGTACTAAAAGCTGTTCAAGTTTCAGTGTTTCATTGTCCTCCACAGGGACAGCAAAGATGGACACAAGCAGTAGACATAGTAGTAACAAGATATAAGGTAGATTTGCCACATTACAACAGGTTTTTAAGTGAAATTGAGTTTCTAACTCCTTTTTGCTACGTAGCAGACAATATACACAATATAAAAGCAATTATAAAAATAGTAAACAGAAATAAACTATATTCACTGGAGCGGTTTTTATCACCACTAATCACTGTAATCACCACTTGCAAATACAACAGGTATCTATGTTTATAACAGCCGATTAATGACAATAAAAAAAAGAAATCCTTCAATCATGTAATAAGTGTTGCATAGTTTGTCCACCAGAGGGCTCTTTAACAATATCTGGAAACGGTATTAGATTACAGAAAAGCTAAAAGAAAACAAACCAAAAGAAAGGAAATTGTAGGTGTCTTATTTAAGTATCATAATGTGTGTCTATATTTCAAGAATTTTTGCTAAATGTGGTCACTGGATATTATTGTTTGAGTTTGAGTATGTGCATCGCTTTAAATGTTGCTGCCGCAAGGAATTGTGGGATGGCATTATCTCCTTTCCTTTCGTAAAGGATGGAGTTAAGGAAGGAAGCATTAAAGGACCTTTCCCTAGCTTTTAGAGAAGTCGACCATCTCTCACCATGCCTGACACTTAAATACTTTCGAGTCACTTCAATTAGTTAGGAAACTTTCTAAGCAAAAATAACTTTTCTACTGCAGCCTATTAAGAGTGTGTAGCTGCACACCTCCACAGTGGACTCGCTTCCAGTGCAGGCTCCGCTCTCAGGTTGGCTCCACTGCCAGGATAGAAAAACGCAGTTCTAGGGGAAGCAATTTTGTTGTATATTTATATTTAATGAATTAGTCAACATTATAAAGTTAAAACTATTAATTCCTTAAATGTAGCAATTATATAGATATGAACGTATTCTGTCTACTTAGCATGTAACCATGTGTGCCCTTTTAGCAATAAAGCCTACTGTATATTGATTCAATAATTCTACTAGTAACAGTATTTTTTTTACACAAAATATAAAGGTTGTTGATTAAGCCTCTCTTCCTGTCTTTCTCAAAAAAGAAACCACACACACACACACACACACACACACACACACACACACACACACACACACACACACACGTCTCATTCATTCATTTTACTGCAATCAGCTGGATTTAATATGAGACTGTGGGAACTGGACTATATGGACAATAGATAGTGGAATACAAAACTGTAAAATCTAATTCTGTAAACATCCTAAATATCGACTTTTTAAAAAATTAACATAGACACAAATACACACAACAAGGGGCTGAAAGAACCTTTTAGTTCTTTGAAAAGAGATCAGAGGACTTAAAAGTTCTCATTACTTTTAATGGAAACGTGGCTAGTAATGTGCATGTTGCAACGTGGGTTAGCTCACCTGGTAGAGCAGGTGCCCCATGGTTTCCTGATCTTTCCACTGTCATATCCAATAAAGACAAAAAACACCCCCAAAAAATCTTTACCAAAAAAAGTAACATGCATGTCAGTGCCGTCAGTCAAACATTATGTCAACAGTAGTTGAGTGGTGAAAGCTAAGCTGTTGACAAGCTAGATGTAGATTTATTTCTAAACAGTGTGGCAGTTCTATGAAATGGTAATTTCCTTTCTCCCTAGTTTGGCACTTCTAAATATTTGCTAATGCTGCTCATTGCTAAATTAGATTACCTACAAAGCTAGCTAATGCCATGCTTATTGGGTGATAAACCTCTAACATTAATGAGTGGTTAAGCTATGGTATTTAGGTAATTCTGCTTAAATAAATTAATGGTAAATATATCTGTGACCCACATGTCTGCAACATTAGTGAGAAATGATTTAACCAGAGGGATGTGAGCTGAACATGTGGCTAACATGGCTTCATAGCCAAACAAAGCTATCTAGCTTCTCTTTAAAATTTGCAACGTTATGCCAGGTGCACTCTAGAGGATTTTCAAATCTTAACCTTTTTAAAAATGTGGGATACCACAGCATTAACTGATTTTTATAGTTAAACTTAATCAGTTCTGGGGACTTGGGATCTCGCACAAACTGGCATGATTAAACGTGACTTCACACATACACAAACATGGAGACATACTGTTGTCGTCAGCTCTGTATGGTATACTCTTGCCTTTGTCTGATGTAATAGTGTGATACTTATCATTTACTGTAAAACAAACAAGGTTGATAAAAAGAGCTGAAGCTGAAAAGGAAATATAAACATTTCATCTGAATGCAGGTATACACACAAATGTTGGCTCCAATTTATTGCTAGTTTGGTAACTGAATATCATCTGTTTGATCCAGATTCCTTCAGCATGGATGTCAATGCCTTAATGGGAAGCATTCCAAAATTGAGCTGGGTATGTATCCTATTTAAACATTATATTGTGCCCTCTGATGCGCACAGTCCCACACATAAACAGATTGATAAACATTATGCACCAAGAGGTTTGATGATGACTGAATATGAATTAACTAAATGAAAATGTAAAAAGTAATTTAATAGTCAGTGTTTTATTATGAACATAAGAAAATACAGTTTAATGGCTGGTGCTTATGCTGGTGGTGTTTCCATTAAAGACATTTATGCGTATGTTGTCAATTACAGTTCTTAGAAAGAAAGAAAATTGGAATTGGCAAACATAAAAAAATCAGTAATCCTAAATTTGTTTCCTCCCTGTGTGATAGGTGTGGTATAGCAGAAGGTTCTCTATCACATTTATTCCGGTACTGTCCAGTATTAAGTGACTTTTGGAAAGACATCTTTAACTGTCTTTCCAAACTATGTGGAGTAAATATTCAGCTAGATTGTAAATTGGCTATTTTTGGCTGTTCTGACAACACAAGAGCCCTTCCTTCCCACCAGAAGCAGATTATTAGAGCTGGTATAGTTTCAGCAAAAAAATTAATATTACTGGACTGGAAGTCTCCACTGTCCCCATGCTTCAGGAAGTGGCTTAATGAAATGCTTTCGTTGGCAAAGATGGAACAGATTCGTTTCAACGAGGGAAGCTCACAAAAGCATTCTTTGAAGGTGTGGAAACCACTTTTGATGTTGCTTGATGAGACTTGAATGTCTGCTTTGTGTGTTTGCTGCTATGCTATGCCTCTAATCTGAGCAAGCTTTGACCTTGCACTCCGATACTCTGGTAGTCCTCCCACTGTTTTGTTTAGTTTTTGTTTAGTTTAGTTTTTTCTTTTGTCAGTTTTACTTTTGCTCCTTGGTTGAGTGCTGTTTTCCGTTTGTTTTTTTGTTCTCACTGTGTTATTGTAATGAGAAAAGCTGAAAATAAAGTAATAAAAAAAAATCAGTT
>JALXJV020000008.1:10663771-10733657 GCA_024633595.2 Lepomis macrochirus | reverse complement strand
TACTGATTTTTGATGTTTGCCAATTCCAATTTTCTTTCTAAGAACTGTAATTGACAACATACGCATAAATTGTCTTCAATGGAAACAGCACCAGCATAAGCACCAGCCATTAAACTGTATTTTCTTATGTTCATGATAAAACACTGACTATTAAATTACTTTTTACATTTTCATTTAGTTAATTCATATTCAGTCATCATCAAACCTCTTGGTGCATAATATTTATCAATCTGCTTATGTGTGGGACTACGCATCAGAGGGCACAATATAATGTTTAAATACATACATATACATACATACCCAGCTCAATTTTTGAAATGTTTCCCCTTAAGGCATTGAGATCCATGCTGAAGGAATCTGGATCAAACAGATGATATTCAGTTACCAAACTAGCAATAAGTAGGAGCCAACATTTGTGTGTATACCTACATTCAGATGAAAGGTTCATATTCCCTTTTCAGCTTCAGCTCTTTTTATCAACCTTGTTTGTTTTACAGTAAATGATTTTAAGTATCACAGTATTACATCAGACAAAGGCCATATATACCATATAGAGCTGACGACAGTATGTCTCCTTGTTTGTGTATGTGTGATGTCACGTTTAATCATGCCAGTTTGTGCGACATCCCAAGTCCCCAGAAGTGATTAAGTTTAACTATAAAAATCAGTTAATGCTGTGGTATCCCACATTTTTAAAAAAGGTTAAGATTTGAAAATCCTCTAGAGTGCACCTGGCATAACATTGCAAATTTTAAAGAGAAGCTAGGTAACTTTGTTTGGCTAGGAAGTATAATTCTACACATATATACATATATATGTGTATATATGCATATATGTGTGTGTATATATATATATATATATATATATATATATATAATATATATATTATATATATATATATATATATATATATATATATATATATATATATATATATAACCTGATCGACATACTCTACATTTGCCAGGTGCTCCAGGTGCTCCTGTAAATCCTGCTGGACCCTGGTCTCCTGTAGAGCAAGAAAAAAAGCTATATATCAGGGTTTACGGAGTACTTAGTTGAAATGAGTATGTGGTACTGATGTTGTACTTTTGTTGTACTTGATTTTATCATTTATCATTTAACCGGTAACCATTCATAAATAATTTATTTAGTAAGTTTTTCACTCAACAGCCACACACAAGAGGTACAACAGTGACAACTTTAGAACATAATTAAAAGGGGAGGAGAGAGGGTGGAAATGGTAGGGGGTATCAGCCTTAATATCCAACAAAAGTAATACAACCATTGGAGCACAATAGATGTAACAGCAGAGATTAAGAGTTCTCCTGTACAGAACACCAATAACAGAGGAACCAAAATACACTATATGAACAAAAGTACTGGGACATACCTGCACATTACACCTACAGGAGTTTTTATAGATCAGCTATATCGGTGTGTTTTACTGCAACATGTTCATAAAACCGATGATCTTGTCAGTGTCACTTTTTGTCAACTGTACAATTACAGCCTGCATGGGGAGGGACATAAAAATTAAAGACCACTATAGAACAGATCCATTCAATTGGCGGCCGTCGCGTCACATCCGGACCAGAAGCAACATTAGCGTGGGCCAGCATACATAATCTGACAACACAACTAAATTACCTTAAAACCTCAATTAATAGCCGCCCAAATAGCCCAAATAGCTGCCTACCCTGTTTACTGGCCTGGTGTGGGAACAGATTTTGACAAATAAACGCAGGTCTCCTTTAGACACCTGGTCTGGTTATTACAGAAATTCTTTGGATGTATACAACCTTTTCAACATCTCCGGGGTGCCCTCTTTAGCTGCCTCAATATTAATGCTTAAACTTATGATCGGTATGTCAGTATTAACATGGTACATGCTTGGTTCATTAGATCGGTTAAAATCTCCAAAATGTAACTGTTTAGTTCATTCAACGGAAACAACAAGCCAAAGTCTAATTCATATAGATTTACTGGTGTAACCGGCATTGTACAAGAAAAAAGTGAAAGAAGAGAAAAAAGTGCTGACTTTGTTACCTTTGAAGTGCTCCTTAAGTCCATTGCTCTCTGTGTGCTAACTTCTGCCAAACTTCTCTCATCCTGCACCATGTTGTTAGGTATGTTTCTTTTTGTTAGCATCTGTCAGGGCTAGATCAAACAAGCCCAGCGCACCCACATAATAAGCTAATGGCTAATTGTAACAAACAAACTTAAGTAAAAGCTGTACCTATCTTTAGTAACAACTTCTCTGTTTCCCTTAGTTTACCACATACATTAAAAGTTGAGAAATACACATTTCAATATTTTGCGCATTTTTCTTGATAAACAAGAAAGTACCATTTGTTACCATTTTATCGCAATCACAATATTGTCTACAATAATTGCAATATGACACAACCAAATCATGCAGTCCTAATGTAAGGCTTACATGCAGCTGCTTGGCCATGGAAACCCATTCCATGAAGCTTCTGTTGAACAGTTTGCTTATGTAAATGCCAGAGGCGGTTTGGAAGCATGCAGTTATTTAGTCAGGCACGCACTGGCAGCTTTTACACACTATGAATCTCAGTTCTCGGTGACCCCGCTCTGCAACTTTACATGGTCTGCCACTTCGTGGCTGAGTTGCTGTGGGTCCTAAATTTACTTTGTAATAATGCCTCTTTCAATTGATCATGAATTATCTAGAAGGGAAGAGTTTCACAAACTGACTTGTTGCAATGGTGGAATCCTTTTACAGTACCACGCTCAAATTGAGAGTGCCCTTTTAGAGTGACAAATTCTGTTGCAAATTTTTCATGCAGTCTGCATGATTTTATACACCTGAGGCAATGAGACTCAATGGAACATCTGAATTCAATGATGTCTCAATATTTTTGTCCATATATAATGAAAAACTGCTGTAATGATTTTGAACTATGGTAAATTGTGAAATGAAACTGGATAAAAGAGTTCTGAACATGTATTGGATTGTTTTTTTTGTCTTTCATGGTTGGTTAACACATAGTATTTAGTCATATCATTAATTATAGTTACTAGAAGATGCCAGAATTCAAACAATGACTGCTGGAGTCAGGTCAAAACTGTGTTGTCATCAACACCCACCTTTTTGACCTTGGATTCCAGCTAAACCAGGTGGACCAGGAGGCCCAGGTGGTCCAGGTGGTCCAGGTGGTCCATTTGGTTCAGGTTGCCCAAGTTCCCCAGGTTTCCCACGTGGCCCAGGTAGCCCAAGTTTTCCAGGTGTCCCAGGGGGACCTTGACATTGACTGTAGGTAGTCATCAAGCAGAAGATGCAGTATAGGAGAAACATCCTTGTCTTGAACTGAAATCCATATGAAATATAGTTTCGTATATATAAGATTTCGTATATATAGGCAGCATCATAAATATTTTATCATTAACATCAATTACTTCAAATAGTACAAAATGAAATCGTTAATTCACAATTAAGACTTTACTTAAATAACATTCACTTATTACGTCTACAGTAGTCCACTGCTTGATAAAGGGTTAATGTTTCTCATGGAATTTTCTAAAGTTACAGATGTAGAATTGGTAGTTATCAAAACAACTGTAGGCTATAAAGAGCAGTGTATAAAGTTAGTGCAACTAAATGTGTATATCACAGTACTTTTTTCCAACTGTATCATATTCCAGCCCGTCATGTCGACACATAAAAAAAAATAATTGAACGACATAGTATGCAATACTTACAGGCTTATGTTTCCTGTGATCTGTGTGAAATGAAAAAGAGCTTAATCTCCTATCTGCAACTTCAGCAGTCCATACTGTCTAGCTACAGCAACCAAAACCGACTGCAGGTAGACGTACAACAGAACTGTTTGTGCTCTACTCTCATGTAAAATTAACCACTCTGGTCCAGCCCACAAATGCACTCATTCCATAACAGTCTTAAAGAAGCAAAGTCTGCAACAAATTTACAATAAAGAAGAGTACAATAGTAAAAAAGTACAATAATTCACTAAAAGAGTAAAGAAAAGGTATGTGAAATTAGAAATGTGAAAAAGAAAAACTTTAAAAGACAAGCAATATGAAATGAAAAGAATGTGTGGAATGAAAATGAAATGTAAATGTAAAGACAAGCAATGTTAAATGAACAAAAAATATGCAAATAAGCATTTAAATAAATGCTCTTCATATATACCCTTTGTGTTTTCATTTAGGCTATAACACATCATAAAATGTAAGGGGTACTGGAGCTTGGTTGGGGTGGTCGCGGTGGGCGCTGGAAAATTTCCCTTATTTTCAAATCCAAAACTTGACAGGTATGTAACAGGCTATAGGCTCAGGCAATGTGTATCTGCTCTATTTTAAAAATGTCTTAAATTCAGTGCAGTGAATTTGCATTTTAAGTGCCTATTGAAATAGGCTATTTCTAAACCTTTTTATAGTTCTGTAATTTTAATTTACAGACTGAAAAACATGTGCTGCAGAAGTTTGCTGTTTTGAGACAGTTTGGATTTGCAGTAAATAAAGAGAAAAAATCTGCACTTAACCTTTTCAAAGGCATTTGTATAGCCAGTGTTACTCAGTAGCGTTATTGTAATAATATTTACTTTTTTTCTTTCTTTTCCCAGTAGCCTAACTAGTAGATTAACGAATTACTTTTCTAAAGCAGTAGTCCTAATATTACTATTACAGGTAGGCTACTAAGGCAAGTAACGCTGCGTTACTCCTTTCTGAACGCACCATCCTTGACTGTAAAGCTGATGATACACAGGGCAACTTTTTGAGCAATGTTGCTGGGCAATGTAGCTAGTGGCAAGTCTATGTTTTGAATGGCTGGCGGCGGTGCGGGGCGGGTGTATGAGGGACTAAAAAAAAGACATATATATAAATAAATATATAAATAAATAAAATAAATGAATGAATAAATTACAATTAAACATATTTTGTAATAAAAAAATGCTATTTCTGTATTTATTTCTGTATTTATTTATGCATTTCCAGATGCTTTTATTTCTGTATTTCTACAATTATTTATATATTTATTTATTTACACATTTATTTATATATTTATTTATTTATTTACACATTTATTTATACATTTATTTATTTACACATTTATTTATGCCTGTATTTCCACATTTCTTTTTCCCTGCGCCTGTATGCTAATTGAGTGGGTGGTGCCAACATCAGTCTGAAGCAGGATTGGTTATAGCGATGTGATCAGATCTACTACTACTGTCTTGACTTCACCGGAGCGGGCAAAGCCAATTCTGTTCTGCTGCCACTAGGAGCTCTAAAGAAAAATAAACTTCCTAACTCTGAATGAAAATAAAACAGAGATCTTCATGTGTGGACGTTTAGACATACTGGGTGACCCTCTTAGCACTTTGGGCCCATTGTAATACATTATACTCAGAAATCTTTACATCGCCTCCAGTTAGTCCAAAACGCAGCTGCTCGCCTTTTAACGAAAACAAAAAAAGCATGAACACATAACGCTTGTCTTGGCCTCCCTCCACTGGCTACCTGTCCTTTATAGGATAGGTTTTAAGATTTTATTGCTTGCTTTTAAGGCCTTAAATGGTGTGGCGCCACCCTTTCTAGCTGATCTCTTATGCCACCATTCTCCAGTAATTTATCAACAAATCATATGCTCTTGGATGTCCCAAAATCTAAGCTTAAAAATAAGGGTGATAGAGCCTTTGCAGTGGGGGCCCCCATCCTATGGAACAACCATGCATATTAAAGATGCATATACCCTACAAATGTTTAAATCACTGCTTAAGACGCATCTTTTTGCGGTAGCTTTTTATCGTTGCTAACCTGTTTTCTAATGTTTTAAAGTGTTGTTTTGTTTTCCTGTGATTCACAGTGGTTGTAGTAATTTTATTATACTTGTTATTTATGTATTTGACATCGACCCTCTTCAGCACTTTGGTCAAATAAAATTGACAAATAAAAGTCATCAGGGCAACACGGCCACTGTTCCAAATGCATTATCACAGTAATTCATTATTGCATATGTCACCAATATACTTTTTACTTAATGGTATAAGATTACATTAACACTAATTTATACTTACTCATTCATTTTGTGCCTCTGCAGTGTAGCATCAGGATGCCACTGTGCTAATGTTCTCCTTCAAGCTTCAAGCCAACCTCCTCCTTGTGTGAACCAACCAATACACACGCCAATGTGAATGGGGAGTACTGGCAACTAATTTTTCAATTCAAACACTGGATGTAACAGTTGAAACTTCCTGTTTTCAAGCTGGTCAGCCACATCCCACAGCAGGTCTGCCAGCAGCCTCCCTCTTGAAGCTATTGTGTGAATTAACTGTCTATTATACTGTAAGGTTAGCTACTCAGTAAAGTCAGCAGTAAGTCTGAATATTTAGTGTGAAATTAACATTTAACACTACACCAGACTAAGAAATGCAAATCAAGTTCTACACTAAAAAAGATTCACTGTTATTCATAATTTACTCTTATTAATTCACTCTTCATGAATGTTACACCTTTTCATTGACTCCTGCAAATGATAAAATTCACTCATATTTACTCACCATAAGTGTTATTCTTGCCAAACACCATGTTGAAATAAAAGTGTAGTGTTTTCCAATTTTCTACTTTAGCATGTCCAGCTTACACTTAAAACAAGTAAAACTTTTAATGTTTGCAGTGGGAAAAACAACAACCACCATAACATCCATGTAATTCTCTGCTGTTTTAATTCCTTTTGGAGTTAAACAGGGCCCTGCAGAAAAAGTAACAAAAAAAACCCCAATAAGAACGAAAGAAGAAGAAATAAAAATATATCTAAAAAAAAACTATAAAATATTTTTTTTTAAAACAGGAAAACAAGGGTTTCTCCGCTGTTCGAGCAATTTGAGTCTTAACAGGGCCGTGAAGAGGACTGTTTTTTTTCCGCCGTCGACTGCTTTTCCCAGAGTTTGTAGCGTAAACAACCTGGATTTACAGTGACGACTGTATCTAAGGAAGGGATCGGAGTCCCTTGGTAAAAGACTTGTACAAGCAAAAGAAGGATAGTGTGAGAGATGGGAAGTCAAACGAGCAAGATAAGCACAGGTGAGAGACCTGATTCTTCACCTATAATACAATGCAATGTAAAAGAAATATGGTGAAGAATCACAAAAACTTAGAATTATTGGTGAATAAATTCTGTTTCCTACTCAGTTTGAGGCAATTACAACAGGTAGAAAAGGATAAAAAGACAAAGAACAAAGTGTCATTTTAAACAGAATATACGCATGTGAAAGTGTTGTCCATTTGGAAGGCAGGATCAGAAAGTAAGAGAAGGCAAAGGAAGTATGCCAAATGAATGCCATACAATGAGGGTGAAGGAAAGTGTAAAAACATAGAGAGACAAAGAGGTTATGTGTTGGAGTAAAAACTGGTAAACTGAGTGGGAAACAGCTCCAAAAATCCTTCTGTCAGTTGTAAAATTTATGACTGAAAAAGATAAAACATCTATGGGACAATTTGAAAAGTGGGTGGAAATGTGTTTCCTATTAAATGTAAGTTTTAGTTAAAAAAAAAAGAAAAAAAAAGGTATATGTTAGTGGTGGGCCATTATCGGCGTTAACGTTCTGCGTTAACGTGACAAAACGTGACACATATCGCCGTTAATCTATTCTCAAAGTTGGGTTGGGAGCTGGGTCTATACTACGCAAGCTATGATGACTTTCACCTTGATATTTTAGCGCAGATGTATACCTAGCCGAATTGCACTGTATGGGGCGAGAACAAGTCTTCGAACCTGTGTGTATGCCTACTGTGAAATTACCACATCAAACGTGACGTGCTAACATGGATGCAGCTGTTGCTGTGTTCCATTTACCTTGGAGGTCGGAGCTGGGAATGACGTCACACCCGAGTTGACGGTGTTCCAGTTACAACCTCGCTCAGCCAGCTGTTAGTGTAGTTAGTGATCCGCTGGTTGATTAAAAAACGCATTGTGCGGTATTTACTCACACTAACTGTACCAACACGTCCACAGACAGCTATTGGACAGCACTTTGTGTACAAACATTTCTTAAGCTGCCGGGTTTGCTTCTGGGAAAATTTACTTTTAAGAAGCTTCCCAATGGAAAATTCGACAAGACTAAGGTTGTTTGCACCTGCAATGCGAATTTAGTTTACTGTAGGAGTTCTTCCAGTCTCAAGTACCACCTAAATGCAAAGCACATCACATGCTACACACAAGTACATGTTATTGAACATGATTTATTTTCATCACCATGTGATGGCAATTTGAGTTTTAAATAAACGGCTCAGGCAAAACACTTGTCTTTCCATGTATTTATTCCAAGCGGCAACCTCCAGCTCTCACTTCCGATGCAACCAGGAAGTAACTGAAAACTGCAATTCATCGAGTGGCCACTTGAGGCTGGCTGCAGAAGGGAGTCAATCTCCATTGACCCCCATGTTAAAATGCCCAACTTTACAGCAGAATAAAACATGTTTACAGCCTGGTTCAAAAAATGGTTTTAGTGCATATCGCTAATTTTGCCCTTCGTGACAACTGTGAGGGGGGTGAATTTTTTTATAACTCACCTGCTTAAATTATATTAAGCCTTAAAGTTCTGCATTATTAGGGGCGTGGTCGCGTTGATTGACAGGCGTCTCTAGCCTCTGCCACTCCTAGCACTTAGTCCGCCGTCTGTTAGCCTCACTCAGCTACACGGAGCTCTGAGGCTCAGCCTGTTGGAGGCTTTTGGACATTTCTACATGCAGATACCGGATGAATAATGGCAGGCTGTGCAGTTCATTGGAGAGAGAACCTACAGGAACTCCTCCGTGTTCTACTTGGTGAGTAAAATTTATTTAGCAATGTATTTTATGTATGTGTTAACATTTAACAGGTATCGCTCAGCACATCAGCTTGTTAGCTTAGCGTTAGCTTCGTTACAGCTAATTAGCCAGATCTGAAGCAGCCCCAAGCTGCTAAGTTAGTGTAAGTAAGTAATTTAGTGTGCTCTGACCACAGCTTTTTATGAGTCAAAGACAAGTCAGCAAGAAGAAGCCAAAATGTAACGTTATTAGATTAATCTTAGTGTTAGACATTAGTGTGACAATGCTTTGAAGAAAAGGCGTCTGTATGAAGTTGTAAGTAAAAGGCTCAGCTCTCAGTTAGCTGACGTTATGTTAACGGTAACTTTTACAAAGGGGCAATGTGCGATTTAGCCACGTCCTGTAACGGAATCACTGTTCAGTTAACGTTAGGTGCTAGCCAGGTACTATTATAAGTGGCTTCTCCTGATACCAATGGACACAAAGGGTTTAAAGGCAGAGAGCCAAGGGGGCAGCGGCTGCCTGAAACTGTCACACCGAGGAGCACCGATGCCGCTATTTGAGCTATAGCTGTTTCTCCCGAGGGGAGCCGTGCACCTCTGAGTGTAACGTTACCGTTACGACACCGTTATACTATTCTTTGTGGGGTTTATCAGTGGGGATTGATTCAAAGTACATATTAAAGACTGTTTAGTCATCAATAAGTTATTACACTCAGTAGATGTAACGTTAGCATTCATTGAGATTCAGCAAATAAGGTGAAAACTGTTTGATCAGCGACGTTTCTGAAGAGTTTAAGAGGTGGATGCATAATTTGACTGAACAGCTGTTGTAGGCTACATGCAGAGATTTGCATCCACCTTTTTTGTCAGCATATAATGTGCGTTCTGGCTGTAGACAGGTAGCTGGGCTGTGACTAGGGCGATGGTTTAGTTAAGGCGAGAAATTAGGTGTGTGAGAGCCGCCTGAGTTTGTTTGATGGACTAGAATTTGCCAAAAAAGGTTGTACAGTTCAATAAAAAATAAGATCCTTATAATAAGCGTTAAAAAAGATCTGACTTGAGTATTTATTGTTGCACTGTGTCCAACAGCAACCCGTATATTCCACAAATTAGTAAACAGTGTATTTCACATTGCCACCCCTAATTACTGTCACATGCCAGAGAGGTTTTCATGCTGAGTCGATCTCAGAGCTCAGTAGCTTTATGGCTCTTTGGAAGAAGCTGCTTAACTGTCTACCCATTGTTGTCTTTACAGGTACCAGAGGAGCTGATTGCAGAACCCTCCAGATGTGATTAGCTGTGTCCAGCTCATCAGGAGAGAACAGCTTCAGCTTCCAGCTCTTCAGCTCCTGCTTTTCTTTTTACTCACAACACCTGAACACTACTGACGTAAAATTATGACACTGGGTTCTTATCAACAGATTCATCATTTTAATAACTCAACACATTTCAAGTCATACAAAACTACTTTTACATTTGTAACCTTTCAATATTGATGTTTTCATTAATGCGAGACAAGAGTTTAATTTATTAATCTATTGCTTTTGTATTAGGAACACTTTGTTTTAAAGTGTATCAAACTAATTATACATAATAAAATCATTCTTCATTCATTATCAGTTTCATATTTTAATTTTAAATAGTGTGATCTAAACTTATAAATATATTCTAGTTAACAGCTGTAAATGAAAATATTAAGATGTTATTTATAGGTTAACATTTTTTTTGTTAGTAAAAAGTTAAACACTAAAGGTTGGTGTTGTATATGGTTTTATTGACATTTCTTTAAGAGACAAACATGACATTGACTGAGAAGTTACTCAGTAGTGAAAAACAAAGAATTATCTGCACACTGAGTAGTTTTAAAGCCCTGTAGGTGTCATTTATTGCGACCTCTGAGAAGGTTTTCTGTGGTTTACATTGTATAAACTCACCTGTTTACTACATATGCATTTGGTCAGCTGGTCAAATTTGTTACAAGTGAACCATAAACTGTATATTTTTAAATGGATCTATGATACAAATGTGGACAATATTAAAAAGTCAGAGTAAACAGAAGGAGAGAAGGCCTTTCCACGTCTGTCCACCCCATCAGCACAATGAGGACTCCCAGGTCTCTGCAGCTCTCTGGGCGGCAGGTGGAACATCTGATCCACAGTGTGATTCTGGGAGAAAATGGAACAAGGGAGACAGTCTTTAAATGGTTTTGTGTTGTCCTTTTAAGACAGACAATTTTATATTTGCTATAAAATGTCCAGTAGCCAAGACTAGCAACGTTATTTAGACTCAGTTTAAGCTTTGAGTAGCAGATGTGGAAGCATCAGAACCGCAACAAGAATCTTGTAACAAATATAAAAAGTACCTTTCTCTCTCTCGTGTCCTATTCCAGACAATAATCCCACACAAGTTGACACAACCCTGCCGACAGCAGCAACTTTACTCAAAATAGCGGTGTGGGGAATTTACTAACGTGATAGCAGCCATCGCTAACGTTTTACAAGTTATACAGCGTCCATCATGTAACGTTAACTAAGGACGCTACCGCTAGCTTATTACGTTTATTACAAGTAACAACTGAGGTAACCCCTTCCTAACCAACGGTATGTAAAAGGGTTAATTGATTTAATTGTTCGTTTGAGATGTAACGTTAACGTTCAGTAAACTTAAGGTAACGTAATAACTGATTCATAGTTAACGTTAACTGTTCTAACGTAACGTTAGTGTTGCAAAATAACGTTATCACATTTATATATTAAAAAGCATTCAAAAGCTTATGAAGTATAATGTCAATAACAGATATGTGAGGTATTTTATTATTTTCCGGTGTCTTACCTGGACTGTAGTTGGTCATGTCCGTAAACTGGTAACGACACGGCCGCGCAGTTTCCAACCTCCACCGTACAGCACCACCGAGTAGCATGTAGCATTAGCTCCTTAGCCTGAGCTAACTTCGGTCACGCCGAGCTAGGCGGGAGTGGTTTCAGCAAAACGTCACCTCAGCTCCACCTCGACCCGCCTCTTTGCCCATTTTTGGTTATCCGGAGTGACGACGCGGTGACGCTGCTGCCAAGATGGCGGCGCCAGCACCGCCAATTTTGAGCTTCAAAGCGGCTCTTCAGAAACCAATGGGTGACGCCACGGACGCTACGCCCATTTTTGTATACAGTCTATTGCTGCGTTCCCGGCAACTCGGAACTGGGATATTTCCGACCTCCAACTAGGAAAAGTACCTCGAACGCCACTTCAAGTCGGATTTCCTACTTGTGAACTTCGGAGAAAGAATTTGTACCCGACTTCACGAGTAGCAGCTGAATGACGCCAGAAAACAATGTCAGCCTCATGGAAGCACACTTTGTAAATGGTAAACCATAAACTAAACGGCAACAAAGCGTATATTTGCATGTATTTGAATTAAAATAATAAATACGATCATGCAGTAAAACTTGTTCTGCATGTATATTGATGTAGAAATATGTTTTACACATACGGTAGCTGGCTACAGTAAAGAATCTCATAAAGTCATCTTTTCTGCATAAAAGTTATTGTTAAAAAATGACAAAACATTAGGAAGTGTAACGGACAACATTGACTTACTTCAGGGCTATCAACTTGGGGTACACATAACTAGTAACGTATGGACTATTTATTTCAGTTGTTGCAGTTAAACTGCCATCCTTTTAATTAACACCTAAAGCACTGCTGAGGGTGCAACTGTGTGCACACTTTGTCATGGTCACCCATGATTTTCGTTCACTTTCGGCGTCATGCACCACCATGCACCTGGAACGCTTTGATGTCGGAAGTCGGAAGTTTCAACTGGGAAATATCCTAGTTACGACCAGTCTCGTATTTATTATTTTAATTCAAATACATGCAAAAATACGTTTTGTTGCCGTTTAGTTTATGGTTTACCATTTACAAAGTGTGCTTCCATGGACGCTGACATTGTTTTCTGACGTCATTCAGCTGCTACTCGTGAAGTCGGGTACAAATTCTTTCTCCGAAGTTCACAAGTAGGAACCGACTTCAAGTGGTGTTGCGGGTACTTTTCCTAGTTGGAGGTCGGAAATATCCCAGTTCCGAGTTGCCGGGAACGCAGCATTAATAATGCGAGTGAGCTCACTATATAGTGCTCTACATACAACTCCCTACATAGGGGATAGGGAGTAGTGACTGAGAGGGGATTTCGGACACATTGTCTCTATTCCACATGCTTTATGATATTAGAACCGATTTGTAATTGACATTGACTGGCAAATAAGTTTGGATGATTCCCCACAAATAACTGATTGTAAACAAGGTGAAGGAAGTAGCTTATCATTTCCAAATGGTTCACAGATAGTACTGCCATGTTAATCATTACATGGTTAAATTAAAAAATGACATCAGTAAACTGTTTTCTGTGAAGACTACCCAGAAAACAACAATAACTACGATTTTGCCTTCAAACTAAAATAAATGAATGAATGAAAAGAGACTGTATCACTGCTATATGCTTTATTGTGTCATGTTTTCAAAACACTGCGACACCCTACATAGTCATGTATAGTAGCCTACTCAAAATTATTTGTTATAGAGGAATATATAGCATAAGATTGCTGATACAATTTTTATTTATTTTTAGGAGAGCATAGTGGTGGAAAAGAAAACTATTAAAGAGCAAATATTTCTAAATGCAATAGTACCTTAACATGAACCTTGAGATAGTTGTATATGGGTGGTGATGGCGCAATGGTTAAGACTATGCCTTTGGTGTGAGAGACCCAGGTTCAATCCCCCACTGTGACCCATCCACCATTGTGTCCCTGTTTGAAGGTAATCTTACATGGCAGTGTTTTCACCTAGGATGGAGTTGTAGCAACAGCGTTTTTGTGCGCTCTCAAAACTCGCCCTGTTTAAGCAGGATATATTTCTAGTATGTTAATTTTTATTTCAGCATTTTAATTCTACTTCTATTTTAGCGTTTCCATTCAGCCCCCCCCCCTTTCTCTTTCTCTCTCTCTCTGACACAGAACTCCTCTTTTGAATTTTCCACCAGCGATTTCATTTTCAGCAGAAAGTGCGCCACCTGTGGAGGGGGCTTGTTAACGACATGGCTCATTGAAACCAATGTGGTGCTGAATGAAATTTGCACTGGTGTGTTCACTGTTCACCGTTGCTTTACATGGTTGCTTTTCATGGTCGGGCTAGTAAAATATTCATTGAGTCATTGTCTTGTAACATATCCTAAAACCAGTTACCTCTGGGCAGCCAGCCCAAGTAAAGTCTATATGTGGGAAACACTGTTAAAGTTAGGGAAAGCTGTAGGCCTGTATTTTGTAAATATTACACCGTACACCCATTTATTGTTTTCCAACTGCTTGTGCCATGCCCAGTCATGATCTTCAAGTTAGGCTAGTTTAATTATCCCAAGATGTATAATAACCCAGCAGGGCGCATATGGGAAACACTGCATGGGATACCAGAACTTTCTATATCTGACAAATGATGTAAGCATTCAGAAAGCATTCACGTGTCACTCTCCAGATGCCGTTTTCTGACAGCATGGTGCAGCCTGTATCCTGGATGGATTTGTCTGGCTGCCCTTCATCCCATTTGGTAAAGGTCAAAGGTCGGTTTTTCATGTCAGCCTCAAAATTACCCTCTGCTTTTTTATTGTTGACGTTGATCCAGGCTGTTTTGTAAACGTCCCCAAAGAACTGAGTCAGCACTCTGTTCTCCTCCTCGTTCTGGGGCAAAGCCAGCTCTAAGCCTCGTTGGGAGCAGAAATTGATGGCAGTGGAGAAAGAGTCTCTCTCCTTGTAGGACACAAAGTATTTCTGACCAACTCTCCGGACAAAGTCATAGTTTATAGCTGAAATGACAGAAAAGTATACAGGAAATCAGAAATAAATGGGGAAGTGAAATAATTTGTTTTTACTTGAGGTGCACCAATTGCATTTTTCCTGGCCAATTCCGATAACTGATTTTTTTTTATTACTTTATTTTCAGCTTTTCTCATTACAATAACACAGTGAGAACAAAAAAACAAACGGAAAACAGCACTCAACCAAGGAGCAAAAGTAAAACTGACAAAAGAAAAAACTAAACTAAACAAAAACTAAACAAAACAGTGGGAGGACTACCAGAGTATCGGAGTGCAAGGTCAAAGCTTGCTCAGATTAGAGGCATAGCATAGCAGCAAACACACAAAGCAGACATTCAAGTCTCATCAAGCAACATCAAAAGTGGTTTCCACACCTTCAAAGAATGCTTTTGTGAGCTTCCCTCGTTGAAACGAATCTGTTCCATCTTTGCCAACGAAAGCATTTCATTAAGCCACTTCCTGAAGCATGGGGACAGTGGAGACTTCCAGTCCAGTAATATTAATTTTTTTGCTGAAACTATACCAGCTCTAATAATCTGCTTCTGGTGGGAAGGAAGGGCTCTTGTGTTGTCAGAACAGCCAAAAATAGCCAATTTACAATCTAGCTGAATATTTACTCCACATAGTTTGGAAAGACAGTTAAAGATGTCTTTCCAAAAGTCACTTAATACTGGACAGTACCGAATAAATGTGATAGAGAACCTTCTGCTATACCACACCTATCACACAGGGAGGAAACAAATTTAGGATTACTGATTTTTTTATGTTTGCCAATTCCAATTTTCTTTCTTTCTAAGAACTGTAATTGACAACATACGCATAAATGTCTTTAATGGAAACACCACCAGCATAAGCACCAGCCATTAAACTGTATTTTCTTATGTTCATAATAAAACACTGACTATTAAATTACTTTTTACATTTTCATTTAGTTAATTCATATTCAGTCATCATCAAACCTCTTGGTGCATAATGTTTATCAATCTGTTTATGTGTGGGACTGTGCGCATCAGAGGGCACAATATAATGTTTAAATAGGATACATACCCAGCTCAATTTTTGGAATGCTTCCCATTAAGGCATTGACATCCATGCTGAAGGAATCTGGATCAAACAGATGATATTCAGTTACCAAACTAGCAATAAATTGGAGCCAACATTTGTGTGTATACCTGCATTCAGATGAAATGTTTATATTTCCTTTTCAGCTTCAGCTCTTTTTATCAACCTTGTTTGTTTTACAGTAAATGATAAGTATCACACTATTACATCAGACAAAGGCAAGAGTATACCATACAGAGCTGACGACAACAGTATGTCTCCATGTTTGTGTATGTGTGAAGTCACGTTTAATCATGCCAGTTTGTGCGAGATCCCAAGTCCCCAGAACTGATTAAGTTTAACTATAAAAATCAGTTAATGCTGTGGTATCCCACATTTTTAAAAAAGGTTAAGATTTGAAAATCCTCTAGAGTGCACCTGGCATAACGTTGCAAATTTTAAAGAGAAGCTAGATAGCTTTGTTTGGCTATGAAGCCATGTTAGCCACATGTTCAGCTCACATCCCCTCTGGTTAAATCATTTCTCACTAATGTTGCAGACATGTGGGTCACAGATATATTTACCATTAATTCATTTAAGCAGAATTACCTAAATACCATAGCTTAACCACTCATTAATGTTAGAGGTTTATCACCCAATAAGCATGGCATTAGCTAGCTTTGTAGGTAATCTAATTTAGCAATGAGCAGCATTAGCAAATATTTAGAAGTGCCAAACTAGGGAGAAAGGAAATTACCATTTCATAGAACTGCCACACTGTTTAGAAATAAATCTACATCTAGCTTGTCAACAGCTTAGCTTTCACCACTCAACTACTGTTGACATAATGTTTGACTGACGGTACCGACATGCATGTTACTTTTTTTGGTAAAGATTTTTTGGGGGTGTTTTTTGTCTTTATTGGATATGACAGTGGAAAGATCAGGAAACCATGGGGCACCTGCTCTACCAGGTGAGCTAACCCACGTTGCAACATGCACATTACTAGCCACGTTTCCATTAAAAGTAATGAGAACTTTTAAGTCCTCTGATCTCTTTTCAAAGAACTAAAAGGTTCTTTCAGCCCCTTGTTGTGTGTATTTGTGTCTATGTTAATTTTTTAAAAAGTCGATATTTAGGATGTTTACAGAATTAGATTTTACAGTTTTGTATTCCACTATCTATTGTCCATATAGTCCAGTTCCCACAGTCTCATATTAAATCCAGCTGATTGCAGTAAAATGAATGAATGAGACGTGTGTGTGTGTGTGTGTGTGTGTATGTGTGTGTGTGTGTGTGTGTGTGTGTGTGTGTGGTTTCTTTTTTGAGAAAGACAGGAAGAGAGGCTTAATCAACAACCTTTATATTTTGTGTAAAAAAATACTGTTACTAGTAGAATTATTGAATCAATATACAGTAGGCTTTATTGCTAAAAGGGCACACATGGTTACATGCTAAGTAGACAGAATACGTTCATATCTATATAATTGCTACATTTAAGGAATTAATAGTTTTAACTTTATAATGTTGACTAATTCATTAAATATAAATATACAACAAAATTGCTTCCCCTAGAACTGCGTTTTTCTATCCTGGCAGTGGAGCCAACCTGAGAGCGGAGCCTGCACTGGAAGCGAGTCCACTGTGGAGGTGTGCAGCTACACACTCTTAATAGGCTGCAGTAGAAAAGTTATTTTTGCTTAGAAAGTTTCCTAACTAATTGAAGTGACTCGAAAGTATTTAAGTGTCAGGCATGTGAGAGATGGTCGACTTCTCTAAAAGCTAGGGAAAGGTCCTTTAATGCTTCCTTCCTTAACTCCATCCTTTACGAAAGGAAAGGAGATAATGCCATCCCACAATTCCTTGCGGCAGCAACATTTAAAGCGATGCACATACTCAAACTCAAACAATAATATCCAGTGACCACATTTAGCAAAAATTCTTGAAATATAGACACACATTATGATACTTAAATAAGACACCTACAATTTCCTTTCTTTTGGTTTGTTTTCTTTTAGCTTTTCTGTAATCTAATACCGTTTCCAGATATTGTTAAAGAGCCCTCTGGTGGACAAACTATGCAACACTTATTACATGATTGAAGGATTTCTTTTTTTTTATTGTCATTAATCGGCTGTTATAAACATAGATACCTGTTGTATTTGCAAGTGGTGATTACAGTGATTAGTGGTGATAAAACCGCTCCAGTGAATATAGTTTATTTCTGTTTACTATTTTTATAATTGCTTTTATATTGTGTATATTGTCTGCTACGTAGCAAAAAGGAGTTAGAAACTCAATTTCACTTAAAAACCTGTTGTAATGTGGCAAATCTACCTTATATCTTGTTACTACTATGTCTACTGCTTGTGTCCATCTTTGCTGTCCCTGTGGAGGACAATGAAACACTGAAACTTGAACAGCTTTTAGTACTGATGCAAACTCTAAATGAACAGCAACTTAGCTTTTATATATATATATATATATAAAGTGTTTAAGGCCACTGATTTCGGTACAGGTGATCGTCGGTTCGATTCCCAGTCAGGGCGTGGGTATCCCGGTGGACTCTTAGGCAAGGTCCTTAATGCTACTGGCCTACCTCAGGCATGAGTGAAACTGCAAATACAAGAGCCATACTGGACGTCGCCCGGGTTAACAAGGCCCGCGTCAGTTGCTAGGGAACCAGGGCAACCTGATGAGAAAGGGGCTACTGGAACACGACATACATGGACTAGAGCAGAAAACATGGATCTGATGCAGTGCTACTATACAAGCAATCCCAGTGAGAGGGTTTATATGCAGAGACTATGGGATATATGGATGCTTCGAAACCCATCATCAACACTGACAAAGAAACAACTTCTAGCTCAGTGTCTCAGTGAGATTGCACAACAAATATGCTACATTTGTTGTACCCAAGCCCTAATAACAACAAGCCCCTACGGTACAGAACCACTGTATAAATAAGGGCTGACTGACCTACTGATTAAAGATCATAGCCAAGCTGAACCCCTAGTACAATGACCAAGACTGCCAAGGCTAAGTGACAAAGTACCCTCTGAAAGTCTGCTAGAAGATGTGAATGCAGCACTACATACTATCCTTACTAAAGCCTTAACCGAGACCAATGAGCTGATGTACGCCAGTGATCCTAGAGATGCTTGGCTATAAGATGAACACCACAAGCCACAAAGAGCATTACACCCCATGGAGGAGAAGGTTAGAGGCCAAGATCAAGGCAACACGAAAAGAGGTTAGTCAGCTCTCAGACCTAAAGAAAGGTGTAAGGAAGGGGTTACCTAAAGAAATACAACAAGCTGTCGACACCTGAGGCTCTAGAGACTGCCAAACAAAGACTCACTGCTCTGGCCACCCGCCTAAAGAGATACAAGGGAGAAGCAGAAGAATAAACCGGATGTTCTCCACCGAACCATCCAAAGTGTACTCTCAGTGGCAGGGTAATAACACAAGATTAGATCCACCCACGCTGAGACTGAACAGTACTGGAAAAACAGATGGGAGAATGAGGCATCCCACAACAGCAATTCTCAGTGGCTAGTGGATCTAAGAACAGATCACAGCAATCTCCAAGAACAAGAACCAGTAACCATTACAACGGCAGACATCCAAAAAAGAGTGGCAGGTATGAAGAGCTGGACAGCACCAGGCCCTGACATGATCCACACCTACTGGCTGAAGAAACTAACTGCACTCCATGAACGCCTGGCAGTACAAGTAAACTGCTGATGGCTGGGACCCACCCAGAATGGTAAACCCAAGGACGGACAATCCTGATCCCAGAAGGGAACAATCCCATCCAACTACTGGCCAAGAACCTGCCTCTGCACAACATGGAAGCATCATAGCAGCTAAGACATGGACAGGGCCCAGACGGGAATGGGCAGTAATACCAGAGGAGCCAAGCACCAGCTACTGGTGGATAGAGCAGTCCCTCGAGTGTGCAAGACCAGACAGACCAATCTGTGCACTGCCTGGATTGACTACAAGAAAGCCTAAGACTCACATACATGGACATCCACATACATGGATACTGGAATGCTTGGAGATGTACAAGATCAACAGGACACTACTAGTCTTCATCAAGAACTCAATGAGGCTGTGGAAAACAAGTCTGGAAGCCAACTCAAAGCCAATTGCACAAGTCACCATCAAGTGTGGCATATACCAAGGCAATGCACTATCTCCGCTGCTGTTCTGCATAGGCCTGAACCCCCTCAGCCAGATCATCACAAAGGCTGGCTATGGATACCGATTCGGAAGCGGAACAATCATCAGTCACCTCCTCTACATGGATGACATCAAGCTGTATGCCAGAAATGAGCAAGACAGTCTACCACACCAGGCAGGACCCCAGGTGCAGACTGTGCAAGGATGCCCCTGAGACAGTACAGCACATAACAGCAGGGTGTAAGATGCAGGAAGGAAGTGCGTACATGGAATGACATTACAAGGTAGCTGTCATAGTGTACAGGAACATCTGCCCCGAGTATGGGCTGGAAGTCCCAAGGTCAAAATGGAAGACACCTCCTAAGGTAGTTGAGAATGACCGAGCTAAGATCCTGTGGGACTTCAAGATCCAGACAAACAGCAGAAGAAGGCAGCAGTGATAGATGTGGCAATCCCAAGCGACAGCAACATCAAGAAGAAGGAACACGAGAAGCTTGAGAAATACCAAGGGCTGAAAGAGGAGCTAGAAAAGATGTGGAAAGTAAGAGCAACAGTGGTGCCAGTGGTAATCGGAGCACTGGGGGCTGTGACCCCCAAACTGGGAGACTGGCTACAGCAGATTCCAGGTAAAACATCAGAGGTCTCTGTCCAGAAGAGTGCAGTCCTAGGAACAGCTAAGATACTGCGCGAGAACCCCGCTGATTAAAAACGCATTGTAACGTATTTACTCACACTAAATACTGTAGCAACATCGTCCACAGACAGCTGTTGGACAGCAGTTTGTGTACTTAACATTTCTGAAGCTGCCAGGTTTGCTTCTGGGAAAATTTACTTTTAAGAAGCTTCCCAATGGAAAATTCGACAAGACTAAGGTTGTTTGCACCTTGTGCAATGCGGAATTAGTTTAGGTCTACTGTAGGAGTTCTTCCAGTCTCAAGTAGCCTACCAACTAAACGCAAAAGCAAGTGATACACTACACACAAGTAGCCTACATCTTATTGAACATGATTTATTTTCATCACCAATTATCATATATAGAACAGCTTTCTCAAGCAGTTTGTGATGCATTTTGGAAACAGGAGATGAGCCCCTGGTCTAATGCGCCACCTGGCTTGAAACCTGGCTTGAAACCTGTTTGCACACATATTCTGAATGTCTTCCGCAGAATTCAAATAAACCATTTTAATCTATATTAATCTAGATTAATTTCAAGATTACAGTGAGATTAATCTAGATTAAAAAAATTTATCTATGCCCACCTCTAATATATATATATATATATAACAAATCTGTAGTGTGTGTGTGTGTGTGTGTGTGTGTGTATATAACCTGGTCCACATTTTCCACATTTACCAGGTGCTCCTGAAAATCCCTGTGGACCCTGGTCTCCTGTAGAGCAAGAAAAAAAGCTATATATCAGGGTTTGCTGAGTACTTTGTTGAAACGAGTATGTGTTACTGACGTACTTTTTACAAGTAGAAATATCATCGGAGTAAAAATGTGTAAAAATATCTGTTTTCTAATAAACTATAAGTATTAGAACCTTTTTTTAAAATCCTTGTAATCATAAACAATGCTGTGAATTATAATTTTGAGCCTAATCTATAAAAAGTTTTATGATCAAGGTAAGCACACGTTAATCAATGCTAATAAAAATGTGTATTGTAATAATAATAAAGAATTTTCTCATTTAACCATTCATCCCTAATTTATTTATTTATTGAGTTTTTCACTCAACAGCCAGACACAAGAGGTACAACTGTGACAACTTTAGAACACAATTAAAAGGGGAGGAGAGAGGGTGGAAATTGTAGGGGTATCAGCCTTAATATCCAACAAAAGTAATACAAACCATTGGAGCACAATAGATGTAACAGCAGAGATTAAGAGTTCTCCTGTACAGAACACCAATAACGGAGGAACCAAAATACACTATATGCACAAAAGTACTGGGACATACCTGCACATTACACCTACAGATCAGCTTTTATAGATCAGCTATATCGGTGTGTTTTATTCCAACATGTTCATAAAACCGATGATCTTGTCAGTGTCACTTTTTGTCAATTGCACAATTACAGCCTGCATAGGGTGGGGTATAAAAATTAAGGACCACTGTGGAGCAGACCCATTCAACTAGGCCGTCACGCCACATCCGCCCAGAAGCAACATCAGCGCGGCCCAGCATACATAATCTGAACACATTACTAAAGTACCTTAAAACCTCAATAAATAGCCGCCCAAATAGCCCAAATAGCTGCCTACCCTGTTTACTGGCCTGGTTTGGGAACACATTTTGACAAATAAACGCAGGTCTCCTTTAGACACATGGTCTGGTTATTATAGAAATTCTTTGGATGTATACAACCTCTTCAACATCTCCGGGTTGCCAGCTTTAGCTGCTTCAATATTAATGCTTAAACTTATGATCGGTATGTCAGTATGAACATGATACACATCATTAGATCGGTTAGATTCTCCACAATGTAATCGCTTAGTTCATTTAACGGAAACAACAAGCCAAAGTCTAATTCATATAGATTTACTGGTGTAACCGGCATTGTTACTTTAGTCTGTAAGGGTCCACCAATCAAAAGAATCAGAACAGCTTTTTGTTGTGAATCCTGTCATGTGAAGTCCATTGTTCTCTGTGTGCTAACTTCTGCCAAACTTCTCTCATCCTGCACCAGTGGTGTAGTCTACGAGATACGCAGGTATATGCCGTATACCCACTAGGAATAGTCAAAGATTTCCGTATACCCACTTAAAATAGCGAGATGATACATAACATCGTTTTGTGGCAGAACTTTCACACGTTTATTCATAAATTCACGGTGTTTGTGTTGTGAAGCTCTGAACTGACGTTTGCGGCTTCCGTGGCCTGTGACCGGGATCTGACGTCAACAACACAACTGTGTGGCGGTCACTTAGCGCAAGTTTGAAATTAACTAATGTGAATTACTGAAGGAGATCTGAAACACGAGTAAAGAGTACTAAACTCTTTTAGTGTTTTCGTAAGCCTGCAGAAGCTGCTGCCGCTCTGTGTGACACCATGACAGGAACGTTAAAGTTACTGAAACACAGAAAACGAGCCAGATGAGGCTGATGTTATCGTAACGTTACCTGGTAAGTGAAAATAGTTTATAGGCCTATGTTGTCATTAACGCTGTAATCATTAACGGAACTGTAACAGCATTATTAGTCTATTTAATCTAGAACTAGCTAACTAACGTTAATGGATCATGTATGTATGTGTGTGTGTGTGTGTGTGTGTGTGTGTGTGTGTGTGTGTGTGTGTACAGCAGTTCCTGGATGCTTACTCATGCATTTAAGCTGATAAAGTACATAACCTACGTTTGACAATGGTTTTTGGAAGATAAGTGAGCTTGAGAGGACCCCTGTGGACCCCTTTTGGTGTCCTCAGTCCTACTTCTCTGTAATGAATGAGTTTTGGTGATAGAACTGCACACAGGCCTGTGTTCATTGTTATTACTGCTACTAAGCCTCAGGTTTCCATTATTGTTAATAATAGTTGCAACTTGCACTGTGAAATGGTAGGGGGGTGGGGTTACAGTATACTCACTAGAAAAACTAGACTACACCACTGTCCTGCACCATAGATCAAATAAGCGCACCCACGTCTCGGCTAATAGCTAATTGTAGCAAACAAACTGAAGTAAAAGCTGTGCCCGCCTTTAGTAACAACTTCACTGTTTCTGTGAGTTTACCACATACTGTACATTAAAATTTGGCACATTATAAACTCAGCTGGTGGCTGAGACAAATCAGCTCTTCTCTATCTACAGCAGCAGAGGGAGGAGGAAGTGGACAAGAGTGGGGACTGTTGTCTGTGCTTGTCATTCTTTCTAAACTTCACTTAGCATTGTGAGGTATTTCTTCTTATGCTTGTTGATCTTTGTTCGAGTTGAGAAATACACATTTCAATATTTCAACATCTTGTGCATTTCCCTTGACAATCAAGCAAATACCATTTGTTACCATTTTATCACAATCACAATAATTGTCTACAATAATTGCAATATGACACAACCAAATCGTGCAGTCCTAATGTAAGGCATCTGCTTGGCCATGGAAACCCTTTCCATGAAGCTTCTGTCGAACAGTTTGCTGATGTAAATGCCAGAGGCGGTTTGGAAGTCTGCAGTTATTTAGTCAGGCGAGCTTTGGCAACTTTTACACACTATGAAATTCAGCTCTGGTGACTACACTCTGTAACTTTACATGGTCTGCCACTTTGTGGCTGAGTTGCTGTGGTTCCTAAATGCTTTCACTTAGCAATAATACCTCTTTCAATTGATCATGGAGTACCTAGAAGGAAAGAGTTTCACAAACTGACTTGTTGCAATAGTGGAATTCTGATTCTGCTGATGATACATGGGGCAACTTTTTGAGCAATGTTGCTGGGCAATCTTACTAGTGTCAAGTCCGACTATGTTTTGAATGGACAGCAGTGGTGGGGGGCAGGTGGCAGAGTGGTGGGGGAAGGAGATTACGGTAGTAATCTTTACTCATTGCCATTAACGGCAATGTTGCCCTGCACGATTGCTCTAAAAGTTGCTCTGTGTATCATCAGCTTGCACAGTACCACACTCAAATTGAGAGCGCTCTATAGTGCGAGAAATTCTGTTGCAAATTTTCATAAAAGCAGTCTGCATGGCTAGGTGCTTAATTTTATACACCTGAGGCAATGGGACTGAATGGAACATCTAAATTCAATTCTAAAGAGGGGTGTGTCAATATTTTTGTCCATATATAATGAAAAACTACTGCAATGACTTTGACCTGTAGTAAATTGTGAAATGAAACTGGATAAAAGAGTTCTGAACATTTATTGGATTGTTTTTTGCTTTCATGGTTGGTTAACATATACTGTATTGAGTCATATAAGTAATTATTTAAAAATATAATTTATTCATTGAATATGGAATGCCTGTGTACAAAGTTAAGACTGATTTTAAGGTGGCCTAGCTGACACAGACCGTGAAGTGAAAGGGTTGTGTAAGGAAAGTGAAGTAGGATCTGAGGAGTTTAGAGGCACATTGCAGGATTATGGCAACATAATAAATCCATCTACCTGGCCAACTAGAAGGTGCCAGAATTCAAACAATGATTGCTGGAGTATGGTCAAAAAATTGTATACTTGGGGAGCAAAACTGTGTTGTCATCGACACCCACCTTTTGGCCCAGGAAACCCAGGTCGCCCAGGTTGCCCAGATGGCCCAAGTTGCCCAGGTTGTCCAGGTGGCCCAGGTTGCCCAGGTTGTCCAGGTGGCCCAGGTTGCCCAGGTTGCCCAGGTTGCCCAGGTGGCCCAGGGGGACCTTGACATTGAATGTAGGTAGTCATCAGGCAGAAGATGCAGAATAGGAGAAACATCCTTGTCTTTATACTGCAGAACTGAAATACATGTGATATATAGTTTCAAGATTTCTTATTTATAGGCTGCATCATAAGCATTTTATCATTAACATCAATTACTTCAAATTGTACAAACTTTAATCATTAATTCACAATTAAGACTGTAACAAACTGTAGAAAAGGTTCCAAAGTTACGTTGCTATTGTTTAGTACAGTTTTTGTACTGTATATTGAGCTTTGTGTTTCACCGTTTTTTTCCGTTTATCTAGCATTGTAACCGGGTAGCCAAAGCGCGTACTGGTTTGTATATTATCTGACGTCACACAGTTAGTATGCAGTATGATAGAAATAGTCGGTCAGCTGGATTGTAGTTGTGAGCTGCACCTTTCTTCAGAGTGAGCGTAAATGAGAAGAAAACCACACTTAGCATTACACCCATCCTCAAACTCATTAACACAAGAAAGAGGAATAAAGAAACAGACTAAATAAAGACACAACTGAGTGAACACACAACTGGGTGAAAACCCACAACTAATAGACTGAGCGTCTACCCATTATCTTCACTACACAAATAAAATTCACTTATTACGTCTCCAGTAGGCTAACGTTACTCCCCTGCTTGATAATGGGTTAATGCTTCTCATTGGCAGTTATCAAAACAACTGTAGGCTATAAAGAGCAGGATATAAAGTAAGTGCAACTAAATGTGTACAGTACTTTTTTCCCAACTGTATCGATATTCCAGCCCGTCATGTCGATAAAAAATGGGGCTTTAACGGGTAGCTCAATGCTAACATTTAATAGAAATCGCCATTAACAAACTAACGGACATTAGCATGCATAGCGATTATATAATCTTAACATTAACTACATATTTTGCTTTACATGCTTAACATCCTGAGCGATATAGTATGCAATACTTACAGGATTATGTTTCCAGTGATGTGTGTGAAATGAAAAAGAGCCTGATCTCCTATCTGCAACTTCAGCAGTCCACACTGTCTAGCTACAGCAACCGAAAGTATGGAAGCATATAGGGGACGTAATTAAAATTATCATGCAATCTTGAAAATGAAAATGTAATCTCACAATAACATTATTATTTCCCACATATGTATGTGTTATTTAGGTAAAAATTAAAATGAAAATGCAATCATCCAATTTCCATTTTCATATTCTTAAATAAAGTCCACTGTAGAGCAGACTGAGTCTTTGAAAATGCAATGGCAAATGCTGCTCTTATTATCATTTCCAAATAGCTATAAAATGGCATTTTAATTTTAATATTGACGTAATACGACCATGGTGAGATGGAAAAGCAATGCATTAGACTGGGGGGAGCTGTTTTACTCATTGCATTTGAATATAGTCCGCTATAGAGCAGAGTAAGTCTTTGAAAATGAAATGTCAAATGCTGTTGTCATTTTCATTTTCAAATAGTTGGGAAATTGCAATTTAATTTAAATTTTGACCTAAAATGACCATGAGGAACATGGACATGTAAATGCAATAGACTGGGGGAGCTGTTTTGCTAACTGCATTTGAATAATGTCCACTATAGAGCAGGTTAAGTAATTGAAAATGAAATGTCTAATGCTGTTTCCATTTTCTTTTAATATAGTACTAGAATGCCCACATAAGGTTAAGAATATGAAAATGGAAATTGGATTATTGCATTTTCATTTTAATTTTACCTAAATAACACATACATATGTGGGAAATGATAATGTTATTGTGAGATTACATTTTCATTTTCAAGATTGCATGATAATTTTAATTACGTCCCCTAAACGCTTCCATATGAAAGCTCAATGCTCAAACTTCACGTTCCAAGTGACCTAAAAATGCATCAACCACTAGGTGGAGAAAGGGCAGTAATGCTGTGTCACTGAACAGTTATCAATAAAATGTGATTTAGGCTACCTATTAGGCTTAGGTAGTACACAGCAATGTGTATTTTCTGCTCTATTTTAAAAAATGTCAGCAAATTCAGTGCAGTAAATCTGCATTTTATGTGCCTTTTGAAATAGGCTATTTTTTAAACATTTTTTATAGTTCTGAAAGTTTAAATTAACTTTAATAGAAAAACGTGCTGCAGCAGAAGAAAAACTGCATTTAACCTTTTAAAGGCATTTTGTATAGTTAGCAGTGTTGGGCATTAAGGCATAACGCTACTCAGTAACCCGCTATTGTAATAATATTTACTTTTTATTTCTTTTCCCAGTAGACTAACTAGTAGTGTAACTAATTACTTTTCTAAAACAGTAGGCCTAATGTTATTTCAGGTACTAAGACAAGTAATGTTACGCTACTCGTTACTGAACGCATCTCATCCTTGATGTGAAACCTGAAGACTGTAACTCTCATATGCAAAGAACATTGTTGTCTACTGTACACTCTGTGAGACCAGCAAAATGATTTCAACCACGAACAATTCTACATCTAATTTATTGAAGCATCTGCTGAAACAGCACAGCAACGTGAAACTTACAGAAAGAAAGTCCGGCCGCTGCACGCTTGTCAGTGATGCTTGGACTCGTCGGGAGAGAGCGACATTATAACGTTTAGTAACTGCACTTATAAATAGGCTAGGCTACATGTGCAGAAAATCTGTAGTCCTGATTTACTCCTTGTTCGCTCCTCTCTCTCTCTCTTCTGAAGCCTCTTCACAAACCTGTCCACAAACATGTGCACAACCCCAACATAACTTGTTATTTTTACCACCCAGTAACAAGTAAAGTAGTAATAATACTTTTTAAATGAGTATTAAGTACCTTCTAGTAGGCCTATATTACAGTGTCTGAGTAACTTGCCCAGCACTGATGGTTAGACAGATACGTATCATTATAGGATTGTCTAGCAATAAATTGATTATCGCAGAATCGCTGTGTAGCGATAATATCCATATTGTGAGTCAAGTTGGCCTGATGTAGTATTGTTATATCCAAGGAAGGTTAAAACCAAGGGCAACTGGACTTGGTTGACTATACAAAAAGACTTTTGTCCTTCATTCAAGAGCCTTCTTCAGTTCTGACTGACTGTTAGGGAAACTCAGCTATTTAACCTCTGTGGAGTCATTAGCCCAGATGATCATTACCGCTGTTTCATCAGTGCACCTAGCTGTTGTAATGACCATAAATATGGTCGTTAGAGCCACCTGAAGCCAAGACTGAACCACCATCCTTCTTCACCTGAGGCCAAAAGTGAATGTTTGTTTAATTTCCGGGAAGTGATGAAAGGACAGCTTTGTAAGTGGGGACAAGTGGTATCACAGACTCCTCCTCAGTTAAGCAACGACTTCTCAACCCTGGTGTAAATGGCTTCAGTTAAGCAACGACTTCTCAACCCTGGTGTAAATGGCTTCTTTGACACCTCTTTCAAACCATCCATTCTCTCCGTCCAAAATGTGCACCTTGTGGTCCTCAAAAGACTGTCCTTCATCCTTCAGATGTAGGTAAACTGCTGAGTCTTGACCTGAGGAGCTGGCTCTTCTGTGTTGAGCCATCCATTTGTGTAATAGTTGTTTAGTTTACCCAGTATAGGCCTATGTTGTGAATTATTTTGGAGCATTATAGCCTAAATTGTTATCATTAATTGCTAGAGTAAGGGTGGTCTACATAGTCATTATTTAAAGTGTTATTTTATAGTGTAAAGTTAGGATCACAGTGTTAAAACCCTATAGTTCTGGGTGTGTGTGCTCCTTTCTGTATATAACTGCCCAGGCTCAACAGTTGAGCAGGCTCGTGTGCTTTGGGAGAAAAGGGAGGGAGCAGAATAAAATAGCAAAAGGCAGCATCAAAACACCTGCAAAGGAATTTGTCAAAAGGCAGCATCAAAACACCTGCAAAGGAATTTGTGAAAATTGTGTTACAAAACATACATCAATATAATCCATCACAGTAAGCCCAGCTCAGAGCACAAACAACACCAGTTTATTCCACAAAAAGTCAGGTTATGGATGAAATGGCAAAATGGCAAAATCAATGAAATGGCAAAATGGCAAAATCAAGCAGAAGGCATGCCAAGGACACAGAGAGGAGGAGTGGGCAGTCAGGGACTTTCCAACCAAATGCTTGGGCACGTGAAAATCTTGGACTTTCCCAGATCCAGGTGCAGTAGGAAAGAGAGCCAAGAGATGATGTGAAGCCAACAGAGCTATAAGAGGAGGTCCAAAAGGAGGTGAAAGTCAGTCGTTACAGGGTTTTCATGTCAACTTGGGTCTCTGTTTTGGTAACAGAATGGGACTCTATTTTGCACCGATCTCTGACACACTCGGGTGGAACTCTTGTATTCTAATTGGTGTCTGTTTTTGTTGATAATAAAAATGTTGGTAAGAGTTCAAGCTTTATCTGGCCCAAGTCTTGAATTTTTACCATGACAAACTATGGACTCAGTTTTAGTGTGAGACAACAATATCAAGAAATCCCTTGTAAATAAAGAGGTGGTAGGTGTGTTTCTTGATAAGGCTTATGATATGTTGTGGAAAGAAGGAGTAGTCATTCAGGGCAGCTGTGGCTCAGGAGTAAGAGCGGGTTAGCCATTAATTGGAAGGTCAGCTCCCCCAGGTTGTGTGACGAAGTGTCCTTGGGCAAGATATGAACCCCAAATTGCCCCTGGCGGCTGTTCTGCTGCAGTGTATACAGTGTATGAATGTGTGTGAATTTTAGTTTCTGTTTGAGCACTTAGGCTCAGTGTGTGAATGGTGAATGCAGATGTAATGTAAAAGCACTAGATCCACGCTTAATGAAATAGATGTGGTCCAGGCTTTGAGGATATACACTGTCACATTACATGCAATGGCGATGCTGTCGCTGTTAGTGGAAGCAGCGGAGGTTCCGCTAGGTCTGCGATGTGCAAAATTGACATTAAATTATTTTAGGGAGGAAAAAAAAGTTATAAAAGTTTTGGACCAGCTTTTCCTACAGTCTCTTTACTAGCAGAGTATTGGGAGTTTAGAAAGGGTGTGAGCAGGCTTAATATATGTAGTGTTTTACATTCCGTCAAGACATATGCAGAAGAGCTTAAACTTAATGAAAGGGAAATAGCACCTTCTGTCTACTGGTCATCTATCCTTCACTGGTTATTGCCTGAGGCTGATGCAATCTATTAATTCTTTAACAAAGGAAGGGAGAGTAAAATGTTGCACATTATGTACAAGAGCATCTTAGGAATGAATGGAATAGCTACATAGATTTCCATAGATGGATCTAGAGACCCTGAGAGTAGGAAAGTATGCTTTGGTCTAATATGTTCCACATATTTATTTAAGACAGTGTCGTCGACTGCCTGATGGTCTTTCAATGTTTACAGCTGAACTGGTCGCAATGTTATGGGCTCTGCACTGGGTGGAAGAAGGTGGGGAGGAGAAAGACATTATTTGCTCTGATTCACTGTCTGGCTTGATGGCGATAAGGGGAGAAAGAGATAGAACAAAAGTCTACAATAATCATAGTAATATTTCTTCCTTGCAACGATACAGCGCTAATGTGAAAGGCGGAAGAAATGTCTCTCAATTTGTCGGATCCTTTAGGACGTTACACTGCCACTGTCTGGTGCCAAGGTAGTTATTCCTGATGGAAGGTGTTACCCTTGCTGCGGGAGTGCGTGCATTCAACGGTGAAGGCGGACTTTGACTGCACGAAAGTAAATAAAAAATATAACCTGGATTGTTTCATCTATCGTTTAACAAGGTTTTTGCAGAGCAAGCTTGCACACTGATTATAAGAACACTTTTATAGCCTAACGTTACATGTTACTGAACATTGTATTATTCATTGGACTGAATTGAGAATGTCTAAACAAGACTAGCAGTTTCAGTTTCCTCGTAAAGCAAACATTTATTTAGCTGTATTCTGATGATGATATAACTGACCAGAGTTGATCACTTCGTCATCCATGTTACTGTTTGGAAGCTAGATCTACTCACGTTTTTCAAGGATGCTGCTCCTACAAATATCTACGCCATTGATACTGTAAAATCAACATCAGTGTAATCAATTTAACACATTGCTCGCCTCAACGTTACATCTACTTCACTCAAAATGTGCATTAGATTGAAAGCATCATTGTAGACAGTGTTTTATCCTAGTAATCCACGTTTACTTTGCATCGATAGCCTTTGGATATTGCTGGAAATTGTTTTGAGTCCCCTTCTTAAAGGGTAAATTATTATCTTAAGAATTTAACAATGCATTGCATTTAAACAGCACTTTTCATACACATAAAATGATAACAGTGGCCTGCTGGTCCTACCTGGCCGGACATGCAGTCTGCCAAAATATGTATCCCTCCATAATGCATAGATGATGGCCTACCATCAAGTATTCAAGTAATTTTGGGTCTATTTCACGTCATGATTAATAACAGGGTGAATAGAGTTTCTATTTTCCTAGCAAAAGCTATAGCGGATACATGTTATTTCAGACTGTATTATTAACCTGCCATAAAATATATACTTCCTTTATAATGCACAGATGATGACCTATTATCAAGTATTTAATTTTGTGTATACTTCACATCAGGACTAATAACAGAGCTGAATATGGGGACGTTTGTTGTTTCCTAGCAAATGTCATGGGATACAAACTGGGATCCAGAGAATGTCAAGTACATTAGAGCTTATACTATTCATTAAGCCTTATAAAGAAGTGTTACATCAAAGGGTGTACTGTAACTTGAGCTAAACTTAACAGGATGTTTTTTGTAATGTGTAATTTAATAAAACTATAACTAAGTTACTAAGATTCCTGTAACTGAGACAAATAACTGTAATTTACTGAACAATACTAAAACATTTCATCATGTACTAAAGAAATTTGGAAAGCTTGAACATTGCCTTTGTCTCTTTTGTCCCGGAATGAATGTGCCCCTCTGACAAAACAATAGGCCTCAGCCTGGTCTAGAACCGCCAATGCGAGGCATCATAGGTTTAAGTAGGCAAAGCAGCAGAGGGACCAGAGGATGTAATCCTGTCATGAGTGGCAAGACAGTAGAACAGGTCAACAACTTTAAATATCTTAGACTTTCTATAAACAACAAACTAAGTTTTGATCAACACATCACTGCTATTCATAAATGATCCCAGCAAAGACTCCATGTTATCTGTAAACTCACTGTGTGTTGTGTTGCGTATAACGGATTTTGATCAAGGAGAGGCTCAGTCCAATGAAAATTAAAAGGATTTAATTACAAAAATTAGTGAATGAAGAGATGACCTTACAGAACAAACAATAAAACACTGACTGGACTGAAGAAGCTTCCCTGTGAGGATCTACAGTTTCCAGTCACCAAGTTACTGCTGCCCCCCAGCAGTGGACCGGAAAGTTGCTTTTCCACACAGATCCACAGCTTACAGTCCTGATTCTCACAAAATGAATTGTTTATATCCTCCAGGTATGTGGGCGGGTCCTTTTTCCTACAAATGGCTTAGGTCCATAGCCATTGGTCGTTTGGTTAACTTCTTCGTCACCCAATTAGGAAGGGTGTATCTTACTGTTCTACGTTGCTATTGGTTGAACAAAAGAGCGCCAATCCCAGATGTGAAACCCCCCCTTCAATCTGCAGGAATAAACAGTCTTGTGCTCTAAACTAATCATAGAGAACAACAGGGCTTGTCTTTAAAATGGCTGACACCCTATCTTAAGTGTCAATGAAACAGTTAAAACAAAACAGTCCTTCTGGCACTAAACAAAGAGGTGTCAGTTTTCTTCACATTACAAAGAGGATACAAACAATGGTTTAATCAACATCCTGATGCGATCATCTGGCCTAAAATCCTGTAGTTTTACATTTGAAGGAAAACACTGAAACACTGGAATACATTAAGTTTGTTGTAACTTTTAAGACTCAACAGTTGCCCCCCACCTCGTGTTGTTGCTCTACAAAAGCATAATTCAATCCATCCTGTTGTACTGTTCCAGACTTCCTCCATATATTGCCCTGTTTATATCTCGGTATAAACACAGGGTAGGGGGAGAGTTAGTGTGTATGTGTGGTGTAGCGTGTTTGTTTGTTGTAGAAGAAGCAGAGAGAGACACCAGCTGTGGCGGTGATGTGCAGAGTATGTGCGTCAACTTTGCAGGATGTTTGAATCATTTATCACCATTGATGAACCACACGAACAATATTATGTAACTTTTAAACAATGCTTGAAATTGACCTGCAAGGAACCGAGATGTGCATGCAATTGTCGGCAAGTCAGCGGTCATGCGAAAATCTGCAAGAGACTGGTGAATGTGTGTATGTACATACGTGTATAAGTGAAACAGTTAATTCGAAAAATTAACCTGCTAAACTAGTGTTACCAGTGTTTAACATTACAGCTAACAGCTGATGAGAGTTGTTCTGAGTCGCTCCACTTCAGAGCCCTGACAGGGTACAAACAGATCCGTTCGTTAAAAAAACACAGCCACGTAACAACGTTAGCATTAGCCCTGTAAACAGCTGATCCAGGTCCGCCAGAGAACGCAACGTAACTTTTACTTTTTATTTATCAATGGAGTGCTGTTGTTTCACAACTCCTGACTGGTGAACAACCTGCAGTGTTTGAGAATGTGCTCATGTTTGTTTCTCTCTGTCTGCAGAATGCGGACCTGATGTGGCCCATTCTGCCAAACATGCTGCATTCATATAATGTGTTAATTCTTTGTTCCTCTCTCTGTGTTGGAGTTCTTTATAGGACTTGGTGACTTGATCCAGATTATTATATTATATTATATTATATTATATTATATTATATTATATTATATTATATTATATTATATTATATTATATTGGTTAAATTTTAGTAAGTGTGTTTATTCATATAGTATATCAAACTTATTACTTATATATATTTCCTGCAAATCTGATATGCTATTAATATTTTACTCATGGATAGGGACATTAGGCTACTATATGAATGAGCACTTTAGAGATAATATACATAAACCTTTATATGGCTGGTCTGGTTGTGTACTCAGGAAAGATTGTGAAAATGGAAGGATTTAGCCAGAGTAGTGGATTGCATATAGACAACATATTTCTGAGGTTTTTCCACAGTTTGAATTTGGTTGTGGGCCCAAGGGGTGTAGATAATGATGATTGAGATTAATCAAGAGGTGAATTTGTGCATTATACTTTGTCAATTAAAGTGAGCCTGTTTGAGAACAGTGCTGTTCTATCTCACACAGGCTCCGCTCTCTACTGGACTCTATGGGTACTACCTCTCCTCCTATCACACTCACATACTTGCCCACTGAAATTTTGCATACTGTAAGTAGCCGACCAATTGCACGTTGTATGGAAGTATGGAAATGCTGCGGACCCCGTTTTGCGTTGCAGAACTCCGGAGGGTGTTTTAGTGAAGATGGGTAGATGTGGCCAGTCAGTATTATCAGTATAGTTGTGGTAGGTCAGTATTACTTACCTGGTCTCCCACCCGGCCCAACTGTCCCAGGAAATCCTATTTCACCTTTACAACCAGGAGGACCAGGAAGTCCTGTGAGCTGATTGTGGCCAGTTGGAGGCATCAGACAGAGGATGCAGAACAGGATAAACATCCTAATCCTCACATTGCAAAAGATCATAATTTTATTGGAGTTCCCTTTTTTCAATTGTTAGAGTAAAATTAGACCACCAAAGTAGTAGAGATCTTCAATAAAATCTCTGAAGTCAGATTTTAGTCCCTTAAATCTACAATGTTTGAAATGCAGTTAAGAATTTTCCTATTCAAAAGAGTGGCCCCTCAGGTGGGTGTGAGGGCTCCTGACGGGCTTTTGCACATTTACGGGGCAGGTGTGGTGTTCTTGGGCCTGGTATCCGTGGTCTCTTCTCCTTGCTGGGGCTCTCTTCACAGGGGGTAGTGCTCCCGCAGCTGTCCCCTGACAGTTCTATGGCAGTTCCGCCGTGGGGGTGGATGTCTGGCGGGGCTGGGCCCTTGTCGGGATGGTAGCCTTGAGCGCCCGGGTTCTGCTGGTTCTGCTGGCACTTGGAGGGTGGCCTCTGTTCTCCCGTGGCCTCGCGAGCAGTCTGCAGGGGCTCACAGGCTGCGGGGGCTCCCCGGCGCGACTCTCTGCCGTTCTCTCTGGAAACTGAAACTTTTGAAAACAAGAATTTCATTAAAAATCATATAAACTGAAACTTTTGACAACAATTACTAAGACAAGTTTGAATTTAACAACAAAGTCTGGCATAGATGTCAAACCTAACTACAAATGGTCTTTAGAAGCATGGATGAGTTCCCTTTAAGACATTTGTAACACCAATAAAATGTCTTTGTTTTCTTTTGAGGATATAAGTAAAAACGAATACAAAGCTACAAACTGTGCAATGAGCATAAACCAGAGAGCCACAAGTACCACAGAGCCACAGCAGCAGGCCAGACCAAATGCGAATTTGTGCAAAATAATGCACATGATTCTATATGTATTTTCATTATTTCTGGCTATGTTTGTTTTGTATCTGCTGCACTCAGGTCTCTCTTGATCTCAACTAGATTAATTACACTTATGTGAAATTACCTGATTAAATCAATATCAATAAATCAACTAATATCTTGTGGAGGAATGATGTATATCCCTCCAAGACAGTTTCAGACTTGGCATGGGGCACCGGAACTGTTCTGGAGGCTTACGGTGGCCTGACTTCATGCTAAAACACTTTGCTTTGCTTTTAATATCTCATCCATATAACATGCTCAGTGTGAATCTCTAATGTTTTGATAAAAACACACACACACACACACAGTGGTAGAAATCAGTACTTCTTAGCTGTCAGGTCAGTTTTTGTCAATGTTTTAAATTTTCTGCTGCTTTTGTTTTTGTAAACATCTACATAACCACTGTACCAATCCTGTAAGCTTTCCATTTCACTTATCAACAGATCCATTAGCTAGGCGGGCAAATCAGCTAATAAGTAAATAAAGTCACCTGGAGTCTTGAATGAACAAAATGAATCTCCTTCACTGCTGTACACTTTATTTTGGTACACACTCTCAGAAAACATTGTCTTTTCCTTATATATGTATAATATCCTTTAATTGTGTACTTTAATTGTGCTGATGATGATGGTTTAGGGAAACAGTAACATGTGGAAGTAATTATATCTAAGAACAATATAATAACTTCCTATATCTGACAAATGATGTAAGCATTCAGGAATCATTCGTGTGTCACTCGCCAAACTCAGTTTTTGACAGCATGGTGCAGCCTGTATCCCGGTTGAATTTATCTGGCTGCCCTTCTCCCCATTTGGTAAAGGTCAGAGACTGGTTCTTCATGTCTGCCTGAAAATTCCCTTCCACGTTACGACAGATGTTTTTCTTCACTTTTTGCAAGTTCTCTCTATTATTCTTTTGTTGTCTGAACACAGTGAATTATCATCTTGCACACTTCAGATATTTATGTGCCCTGACACGTGTCTGAGACTGAAATTGCTTAAAAGTAAAAAGAATATATTGACAAATTATTCAACAATAAAATGTAACTGTTACGTAAACCCTGGGTGTTGTTGTTTCAAAGGGGTAATTGAGGGTTTTAATACTGCACCAATAAAAAAAATATGGGTCAAAAGAAGAAGAAGACAGCACGGTGGTGCAGTGGTTAGCACTGTCGCCTCACAGCAAGAGGGTTGTGGCTTCAAACCCCGGTTGCCCTGGCCTTTCTGTGTGGAGTTTGCATGTTCTCCCCAGTGTCCGCCTGCATTCTCTCCGGGTGCTCCGGCTTCCTCCCGATGGACCTGCGATGGACCTGTCCAGGGTGTACCCTGCCATTTGCCCAATATTAGCTGGGATAGGCTATTATATTTTTATAGTCTGAATTGTCACCAGCCACCTAAATTTTGTCCTTCCCCTTATGAAAATTTCCTGCATTCTGGTGATTTGTTTTGTACCAATTTATTGAGGAACTGTCTGCGGTGACAATTCAAAATAAAACAATTTAGTGTAATAATAAAGCAGTAAGGTATAAATTAGAAATGTTCAATAGGATTGTCACCAATTTCCCTCATTAAGATCAGCCATGTGTTTGGAAGGGGATTTCAATAGTCGAAAAAGATTACTAATAATGTAATCAGGCACAGAGGGTCTGGTTTAATATCCTATTAAGCTGTATTAAGGGAAATTAATTCAATTTTTCTGGAGTTTGACCTAGGGAATCAATTTTAACAACTAAGTAACAAAGTAGAATTGTTATTGTAACTAAACTGGGATCCACTGTACAAGTGTTTATCTTTGGGTGTCCACCCTTTGTGTGTCTATACTTAACCACAATGAAATTGTCAAGTTGTAATACTGCTGCATCCTGCATTTCTTAAATGACAAATAGCTGTTACCCAGCTGGTGAAAGTAATTCTATAAAATATATATTCTTTAATAAAAAATCTAGAGACCTCTTTTGCTATTCTCAGAGGTCTGTAGGCTACCTTATTCAAAAGGTTCATCCTCTGGTGAGCCTGAAAGAATCCACTGAATGTCATTCTTATATGTGTGGCCTGATTGAGACAGCAGTAACAGACTGACCAAACTACATTGGGCCAATCATCCTCATTTTTAAATTATTTTTCACAGCATGGGATGTCCATTCTTCCTGTGTGTTTAGATATTTTGTTCATTAAGTTTACAGTCTCACTATCACAGCTGAAACAGCGAGCCAAATAAAGAAACTGTACAAGGAAGCTGACCCCAGAGGATCACTGCAGATTTGAGAGAGATTGTAGGATTGTCACTAAAAACAAACTCTGCTTGTCCAACAGGGGGTGCAAGAATTCAAACCAAAGATGACTGAAGTCTGTCCAGAAAGAGTGATAATAGGACTTTGGATTGTGGTAGTCAATATTACCCACCTGATGGGCGGGGAACTCCACTGTGACCTCGGGGATCAGGTGGACCAGGAGGACCTGTGAGCTGACTGTAGCCACTTGGAGGCATCAGGCAGAGAAGGCAGAGCAGAAAAAAAACATCCTAATCTTGAGAATGCAAAACATAATATTTATTGGATATTTATTTATCCTTTTTTATTGTTTCAGTAAATTACATCATCAGTGTAGGTTGAATCTTCAACAAAAAAGTTACAATTTATGACATTTAAAATCTACAGTGTTTGAAATATAGTTAAGAATGTGCACATTTTCAGAATGCATCAGGAAAATTGTTGACATCAATCAGATAAAATCAAAGGTGGTCATGTCAGAATTCAGTCTTTTCGCAAAGAAGAATGACCTTTTCTTAAATAACGTTTTTCCAGTATTTCCCTGCTCCTTGCAACACTTAAGATAAATTGACTGGATTGTCATTGCTACAGCTGAATGTACCAAGCATGCTGTTAAGTTATCTAAAAGGTTTTAATAAAACTAAATCTAGTACCAAATAAAAATAAACAGAGGAAGAACTTACTGGATAAACAAAGAGTGATCTATCTTTTTCGACTATTGAAATCCTCTTCCAAACACATGGCTGATCTTAATGAGGGAAATTGGTGACATGTACCAGTAAATTGTATTGTAAATTTACAAACTATAGGATCATAGAGTTGAAATAATATCTCTTGGACTTGGCCTCAAGAAAAACTAAACACTAGCTTTAACAACTAGGTAATAAAGTAGAATTGTTTTTGTAACTAAACTGGGATCCACTGTACAAGTGTTTATCTTTGGGTGTCCACCCTTTGTGTGTCTATACTTAACCACAATGAAATTACTGGATAAACAAAGAGTGATCTGCAGGTTGTGCTACTTCTTTGCTGCCCTGAGAACTGAGTTAAAGTGCGTGCATGCAGGGCTTGACATTAACACCAGCTGACCCACCAAATGAGGGTGGATTTCAGCCGTGGTGGGTAACACAGTCACTCCCACTAGCCACTTTGACATATTGAAAAATTGTAGTCTTTTCAAAATGCATCTGAAATTAGCGAATTGCAATTTGACACTATGACACAACAACTCCCATGAATACTACCTGCACATAGAGTTGCTCATGGGTCCATCCGTGAAGTCAATTGTCTTTGTGTACTTTTTGATAAATGGAGTTATGGTTTTGAAATTTTAGTTCAAAAGCCTGCTTATAGTGTTTAAGCAATTGAGAAAAGCTGTAAATGATAAATATGTTATAATACAAATCACTGTCTTGACCACTTCAAAATGACACTGAAACAATTCCTCTCTTTGTGTGAGGAAACATAAACTATAGTGTTTTGTGAGTTGTAATGAATGCGTAGCAGGAATGTTTTCTGTGTCGCCTGCATGCTCTCCCACATGTGCATCCTCATAACTGCGACTCATTTGTAAACACATTGCTTCATAGCACTACTAGCAGTCAAAAACTCCACAGGGTACCTTTTTCAAATGTGTGTGCTCATTGGGAAAGTGGAACCAGCAAATCTTTGCAAAAAAAAAAGTTCTGTTACTGACTCATTTATAAAGAATTTTCTGATCAAAATATGTAGGCTAAAACATATTAAGGATGTTTTCCTTATATTAACTAAACATCATTGTGGTTAGGGTTAGCAGAGAGAAGGATAGGTCAAAATGTCTTTTTCTATTTCTGCATCTCTTTCTGTGGTGTTTCATAATGGATATTGGCTCATATCTGGAGGTAGGACATTAGTGTACTTTAAGAAAGGGTCCCAGTACATTTACTGTATTGTCTAGTGGTGATACAGAATTCCATTAGAAATCACCAGATTCATACCTTGAATAATAAGAAGCATTCAAAAACAAATACAGAGATTTTGAGGAGTTTTGTGCTGGACGTTTCATTTTTAAAAAGGCTGCAGACTTTTTTTCTTGTATAAACCAGCAGGGTTCTCTGAAGTATAATTCAGCTCTCACACAAACAAAATGATTATTAGCCATATTAGCTGGAGACTATTTTCCCTCAGTCATTTTATTTTTACCGGCTTGGCACATTAGCCTGTTATCTATGCACTGGCTGACGCTTTGTCAATAAGCATCTTTTCAGAGTCAGATTAAGCAAACAGGACGTTCAGTCCCTGTTTCCGCTGTGGTTAGAAGTTCTTTAGCTTGATAACACCATCAGTTACAGATTAACAAAGTCAAAACACTGTATTTTGTGGAATTGTGGGAAATCATGCCAGTGTGTAAACAACTAGAATCTAAAACATGTTTGTGAGATATTGAAGGTATAAAAATAATAGACTTATGAAATAAAAACCTTTTACTGACAGATGACACTGTAAACTGAAATGTTTAAAAACAAGTGTTAAGACACAGGCCTTGGGACAGGAAATCTGAATTTGATAACAAAGTGTAGTATAAATGTCAAACTTGACCACAAATGCTGATTACGGAAGCAAAGATGAGTTCCATATAAAACTTTTGTAACACCAATAAAAATGTGAATTTGCTTGAGGAAAGAAGTAAAAAGATATTAAAAGTTACAAATTGTGTCATGAGCACGAAGCAGAGAAACCATCCAGATCTCCAACCACCTTCAGATTCCTGGCCTGGAAGGACCAAAGCACACTGAATTTAAAAGTAGATTTATAGTTATGCTTAACCTCAAAATACTAGTGTTGAACATAGGCTGGATCGCATTATATTTTGCAAAAGCTTTTAATTCCCTCTACCTGTATAGTAGCCCCACCCTCACATAATCTCTCATTCTTTGTTTTCAAACATGTCCAACAAAGTTTCTCACACATTAACAGATAGTTGAGATTACTAGATTTTTGCTAAAACTCTTTTTTCAATTTTATTTAACAGGCATTAAGAGAAGATTTGCACATGACTGATCTACTTAACCAGCAATTCATAACCGTTCCACATAATCTCACCTTGACAGAGAAGATGAGAGCTGCAAGTCCGAGGCAGCATGGGTTTGAGTAGGCAAAGCAGCTGAGGGACCAGATGATGTGGCTCTGGGGGGCTCAGTGGTGATGTTTACAGTGGTAAACTGAACCACTGTAGTTCCTCCAGGATATACATTGCATCAGGGCAATTTAATGTGTTTTACAGGGTACAAAAATACAGCAAAGGTAAAAGAACTAGTACTAACACACCAAATGCCCTCGCTTTTAGATGCACCATTTAATTAAAGAACAATAAGTTTAGGCTGTAAGTTAAGATGTAAGGTTTTCAGACGTTACTTGGAGGTAGTGTAAAATAACCTTTTCGGTTTACATGCAGATATTAACTGAGATGTTAATCTAGGACTGTGTTGCGTGCACACAGAATGCCGCTTCACTGTGTTTTTTCGTAACTCTTGGGAAAGCCAGTAGGATAGTCCTAGATGTCCTAAGCAGTCTGAGTATCATTGGATTGGTTATTCATTTATAATTCAAAAACAAAAAAATACTAATTCTGTTGTTTTGAAACAAAAAAACATTTTCCTGTTTTAATTCAAGAATGAAGAGGTCTGTGTACTTCAGTCAATTTGTTTTAAACCAAGAATGGAAGACATGTGGTGTATGGGTGTAACTCTGGGGACAGCCAGTAAGCTACTCCCACATGTCCTAAATGTTCTCTGAGGTTCATATGGCACAAGTATATCAGAGATATTGGGGGTTAAGTACAAAAAGCAGCAGAGGGACCAGATGATGTGGTCCTCAGTGGTCAAGTTCACAGTGGTGTACTGGACCACGTCAGTTCCTCCAGGCTGTCCAAGTTGTCCAAACACCCCATTATACCTTCCCTGTAATGGAAAATCCTCAGCCAGTATAGGATTCATCATTGTCTCAAAGTATTTGGAGTGCAGGTTGCAAGAAAGTGTGCAAGAACTATCACTGTGTTGATTTCCTTTTAAGGGTTTGGAGGTTAGCACTAGCCTTTTATTCCACCAATAAGGGAAACAAAGCTAGAAATAAAACAAAGGATCATTGTTTTTAAACATGGGACCTATATTCACATACTTTGGTGTCAAAATTACTAGTTTTGGAATCTGTGCTGTAGATAGCTTCAGCTGGTAGCTGTGAACCAGCAGCAGTGGCTGCAACATATTCTCTTGGGTCAATTGTGCCCATCAACATTACATCCACAAAAACTGCTTCTGTCTAACAACATTATTCTCGCTCCGAAATCTTGTGAGAAGTAAGTTGTTGCAGAAAGACTATGGTGGAAACTTGAGTCAGAGTTAGAGAGAGGAGTTTGTTGTGTTGGAGTACAATTTTTGTTCATCGCTTTTGTACAATTATCGCAACTATGTGCCAAAATTTATGAAATGTCATGAGAACATATGGTTTAATCACTAAAACACAAAATAATGACACCTTTTCAGTTTAGTCCTTTTTAGCTACAAGTGAATCCAATACCAAACAGTGCAAGATACATGTTTCAAATCACCTTAGTAATGCAGAACATAGATTGCTACTGTAAAAGACAGGCCTACACAGTTTTCACATTAGGCTATACACTTACATTACCAAACATTTACAGAGTCTGTCATTTCCATAATATATATCCTGTATGTAATCAAGTTGTGATCAATGAAGACATAAACCAGGCATAACTAAGGAGGTTAAAGACTCTATCAACCGCAAGAAATCGACCCGTGAATGGCAGGCGAGCAGCGAGAAAATGGTCAACAATAAGCCTCAGTTTAGCTGGAAATGTACAGTTTAAATTATAGTGGCTAATGAATAGATACTGCAGCTCTGCAGTTTCTCAAGAGTAAAGCGGAGCTACCATGTTTAAACATATTAAGCATTAAACATTTCTCAACTGCTAAAACATATAACCATTTTTTTAAAGCACACACATTTCCCCAAACACACACAAATCGCCTTATTTCTCATTGCCTACACCATGTGATCATTTTGAAAGCACTAACATTCACTAACATTCAGGTCAGCACAGCTTGGACAACTTTCTGTGCCTAGTTTCGTACCCATTACATCAATAAATAGGTTTAGTCAACCAAATTAGCGGTCTGGTGATTTGTGTGAACAGGTTGGCCTTGGATGGAGTGATTCAAATTCCCAGCCTGAATAATTGTGTCAGTCCAGCCCTGACTGAGGAAGTATACATGGCTAAGACCAACACCATATCTATTTCATTAGATGTGTGAGGAAAACCAAGTTTGCTGAGGCAACTGGGACAGCACAGTTTAAACACGACACCTTAATGAAGCACAACAGTAGCTTAAAACATAAAATATGCTGAGATAGATACACAAATGAAATGGCATTGTCACTTCCAGTATGTGCATTTGTTAAGCAACATTCAATTAAGCTATGACTGTGAACTAAAATAAAACAGTATTCTGTATTTATTGCCAAAGCATTTATTAGCAATACAGTTAAAATGGGGGAAAATGTGAAAAATTGCGTTACAGGTCAATTTAAGGTTTGCGCCCCTAAAATTTCTGCCTGTTTCCCTAAACTTTTCAGTTAGGGGCTACAGTGCTCCCAGTAAAAATAGTTAGTCTCCAACCCTGTCTTGTTCTTATAATATTTTTTAATTATGTACTATGTTACTTTTTCATAGAGGAATATGTCTTTGCATCAGTAATAATGTCATGCTGATGATGATGTTTTAGGGCAGCCCCCCAGGGAGCGTTCCGAAGACGATGGGGGGCGCTGGAAGCAATATTTTAGAAAGGAGGGCGCTGGGTTGCTTTTGGGGGGGCGTTTGTTGGTTGGAAATTGTAATGTGAGTTTACACTTAAGATTCACAACAATACGTGTTTAAACTTTGAAATACTTGCAAAAAATTGTGGTCTGCAACATTAAAACCTGCCAGTTTAGTCCACTGCAACTGGACGAGACTGTGCATTTTTTTCTCCATCAGCTTCTTGTGGTGCAGCTTCGTGCTGCCTTCATGGGAATGGGAAGTCAGAGTATCGTCTCTAAAATTTTACCCACATTGCGTTTACTGTGTAAACTCTAGAAAACCGACGCTCTCTTTCTAGGTGGAAAAGTGTTTATTTCTCTGAGGAATACACCGTGAACGTCATGTTATCGCAGTGGTTACACATTTACAAGTTGCAGACAGTTTGTGCCAAAGCCGACATATAGGTAGTTTCAGTCGGCTATAAATTACCTCCCCACAAAAGAGGAGGTAAGACTTAATCATGTGGGTTGACTCAGCAGGGATGATATTAAATAAGTTGATCTAAAAAATATTTAAAAGCAAGAAAAATGCCTGAGAGGCTCACTAAATTGTATTCTATTACAATTATATATTTTGAATTATCACCTGAATTTTTAGACATTTCCACCATAAATTGGTGCAGAAAAGGCAGAAATTAGGGGAGAAATCTTCACCAGAATGCAGGAAATTAAGTGTTTAATGCTCAAAATCTTCTGGGGGAGGACCCCCATACCCCTCACTTATTAAGTGCCCCATCCAAGAAAACAGTATTTTGCTTCATACACAGTTTCTGGCAGGAACATTCACTTATTAGTTAAATATAATTACTTTTCGCGTGGCTTTTTTGTTACCTTTTCCATGTTTTTAATAACAATAGTAATAATTTAAAAAATCAAAATGTGTTCAGGGCAAATAGTCAAAAATCTTTTTTGATGGGGGCCGGTAAGGGATCTGGATAGTGGATAGGGGGGCGCTGGCCCAAAAAAGGTTGAGAACCACTGGTTTAGGGAGTGTTACATGTGGAAGCAAGTGTTTCTAAGAGCAGTGATATAAGAACTTTCTATATCTGACAAATGATGTAAGCATTAAAGGAGCATTCGTGTGTCACTCGCCAAACACCATTTTCTGACAGCATGGTGCAGCCTGTATCCTGGATGGATTTGTCTGGCTGCCCTTCTCCCCATTTGGTAAAGGTCAGAGGTCGATTTTTCAGATCTGTTGCAAAATTCCCCTCCGCTTTTTTATTGTTGACGTTGATCCAGGCCGTTTTGTCAGCACCCCGAAACACTTGAGTCAGTACTCTGTTCTCCTCCTCGTTCTGGGGCAAAGCCAGCTCTAAGCCTCGTTGGGAGCAGAACTCGGTGGCCTTGAAGAAAGAGTCTCTCTCCTTGTTGGACACAAAGCATTTCTGACCAACCCTCCGGAAAACATCATAATTTGTAGCTGAAGGGGGAAAAAATGACAACAACAAACAAGGAATAAATGAAGAATTCATTCTACATACAAGCTCCAAAATGTGTTGTCGTTTTGGCCATCTGGCTCAAACTCTGTTGAGAAGTCTTTGACAAGAAGCACTTTGTTTTACATGTTTGTTTTTCTTCTGACACTAAAACAACCCATTTCTTTTTGCTTCATACACAAGTGAAATATGTTCATTTGTCTCTGCTGTTTAAGATAAACATTTTGGAATATTAGCAGTTTTACACATTTCAGGATGGCCCCTTCTAAAAATAATAATTCAGTGAGTAAAAACATTAAGATTAACATGATGCCAAGAATCACTCTGCTTACATAACAAGAAATTTAACAAAGAACTGTCTCTTAAACAGCTAAAATACTACAATCTCCATCCATATCACTTCCTGTAACACTCCCTTGTAATGCTTGAACAGGATACTTACCCAGCTCTAACTTAGTAAGGCTGTTGTTTAAGGCTTCAAGGTTCTGGTTAATGGAGCCAAACACATCTGGATCAAACAGATTAAGTTTAGTTACCAAACTGACAGTAAGTTGGATCCACTCGACTCCACATTGTGACAGAAGTGCACCCTCTAATTGAAAAGCTTATCTTAACTCTGTGCTTATAGTTTTTACACTTTTTACACTTTTTTTTTACACTTGCTTACACACGTTTTCAAAACTATGTCTCCTTTTTACAAAACTCTACACACAATTCCCAAAACTGCACACACAAAATGCAAAATGTCTCATATGTCCTGCAAAATGAAACACTGCATTCAAAGTGCCATAAACACATCCCAAGATGAAGCATTGGCATCAGATGGGAAACACCTTGGATACCATACACTGTTGTTCTAAATCTAAAGCTGGTTTGTCATTCATAGGCTTATGTGTACATTTCTATACAATGTTATAGAGTGTAAGTAATCTGCTAAGATGTGCTAAAATGTACGCTATAAACACCAATGCAATGTTGATACAGAAGATATTTATTTGGCAAAACATTAGAGTTGTAACAGTAGTACAGTGTTGCATACAAGAAAAGAAAAACATAAACATATGTAAACCAAAATTATAATTTTTACTTTTATTGCCAAAAATACTGTACTGCTGAAATAAGCATTAGATCGTTGAAACCTCTTCTAATTTTGATTTTGATAAATTGGTTCAACTTATGGATGCCAATGTAAAGGCACTCAAGTTGGGCTTGACTCTGAGTCCAGCTGCTGTCATTGTCAACCTGTAGTTGATCACATGATCAGTAATTGTGGCCCTGATATCATCAGTGATGGCTCTCCTGCCTTCTCTTCTTTGCCCTCCTCCTCCTCCTCCTCCTCTTCCTCCAACTCTTCCTCCTTAAACTTGTCCCATAGACAGTATATAAAAAGACTTGTCCTCATTGTCGTCCCCTGCCTCTCTCTAGTACTCCCCCAGCTCTCTGGCCATTGTTGACATCCATTGTTAAATCTGAGCTTTGACCTATGTATTGAGCTACTGTACACTAAAGCAAAAATGGGACAAAAGAAGCAGAGGTGGTGATAATGCTGAATTTGATTTCCTATGTCAAACTCCAGAAATAATGATTTAATTTCCCTAAATACAATGTCATAGCATATTAAACCAGACCCTCTGTGCCTGATTACATTACTAGTTATTATCTCCTCTTCCAAACACATGGCTGATCTTAATGAGGGAAATTGGTGACATGTACCTATAACTTGCATCGTATTGTAAATTTACAAACTATGGGATCAAAGAGTTGAAATAATAGCTCTTGGGCTCTGCCTCAAGAAAAACTACACACTAGCTTTAACAACAAAGTAACAAAGTAGAATTGTTATTGTAACTAAACTGGGATCCTCTGTACAAGTGTTTATCTTTGGGTGTCAACCCTTTGTGTATCTATACTTAACCACAGTGAAATTGTCAAGTTGTACTACTGCTGCATCCTGCATTTCCTAACTGATAAATAGCTGTTACCCAGATGGTGAAAGTAATTCTAAAATATATATTCTTCAAAATCTAGAAAATATATAACCTTTTTTACAGTTTGCAGCAGGTCCAGGTAATCCAGTAAATCCCATGGATCCGGCATATCCTAGTGCTCCTATGATCCGTGAAAAGCAGAAAAAGATACATAAAATTATATTAAAAATCCATCATCTCAGTAGTAGCCCCATGAGGCTGTAATGTTTGTTTTCTACTTGAAAACCAAAATGTTGCAAGGATAAAAAATCGAGACAACTTTTGCTATTCTCAGAGGTCTGTAGGTTACCTAAGTCAAAAGGTTAATCCTCTGGTGAGCCAGAAAGAATCCATTGAATGTCATTCTTAAATGTGTTGCCTGAGTGAGACAACAGATGACAAGAAACAGACTGAGCAAACTACATTGGGCCAATCATCCTAATTTTAAAATTATTTTTCCCAGCATGGGATGTCAGTTCTTCCTGTGAGTATTGAGATATTTTGTTCATTAAGTTTACAGTCTGACCATCACAGCTGAAACAGCGAGCCAAATAAAGAAACTGTACCAGGAAGCTGACCCCAGAGGATCACTGCAGATTTGAGAGAGATTGTAGGATTGTCACTAAAAACAAACTCTGCTTGTCCAACAGGGGGTGCAAGAATTCAGACCAAAGATGACTGGAGTCTGAACAGAAAGAGTGATAATAGAACTTTGGATTGTGGCAGTCAATATTACCCACCTCTTGGCCCACTGTGACCAGGTGGACCAGGTGGACCAGGTGGACCAGGTGGACCAGGAGGACCAGGAGGACCTGTGAGCTGACTGTAGCCACTTGGAGGCATCAGGCAGAGAAGGCAGAGCAGGAAAAACATCCTAATCTTCAGAATGCAAAACATAATATTTATTGGAGTTTTCCTTTTTTTTATTGTTTCAGTAAATTACATGGTCAGTGTAGGTGGAATCTTCAACAAAACAGTTACAATTTAGGACATTTAGAATCTACAGTGTTTGAAATATAGTTAAGAATGTGCACATTTTCATACTGCATCAGGAAAATTGTTAAGCTGACATCAATCAGATAAAATCAAAGGTGGTCATGTCTTTGCAAAGAAGAATGACCTTTTCTTTATTTTAAATTCCGCATCTCCAGGAGTTCCCTGTTCTTTGCAACACTTCAGATAAATTGCAATGTGCTACAGCTGAATGTACCAAGCATGCTGTTAAGGTATCTAAAAGGTTTTAATTACACTTAATCTAGTACCAAATAAAAATAAACAGAAGAACTTACTGAATAAAAGAAGAGTGATCTGCAGGTTGTGCTACTTCTTTGCTGCCCTGAGAACTGAGTTGAAGTGCATGCATGCAGGGCTTGACATTAACACCAGCCAACCCATCAAATGCGGGTGGATCTCAGCCGTGATGGGTAACACAGTCACTCCCGCTAGCCACTTTGACATATTGAAAAATTGTAGTCTTTTCAAAATGCATCTGAAATTAGCGAATTGCAATTTGACACTATGACACTACAACTCCCATGAATACTACCTGCACATAGAGTTTGCTCATTGGTCCATCCGGTAAGTCTATTGTCTTTGTGTACTTTTTGATAAATAGAGTTATGGTTTTGAAATTTTAGTTCAAAAGCCTGCTTATAGTGTTTAAGCAATTGAGAAAAACTGTAAATAATAAATATGTTATGATGCAAATCACTGTCTTGACCATTTCAAAATGACACTGAAACAAGAATTGTCCTCTCTTTGCTCTCCCACATGTGCATCCTCATAATGGGAACAGTTTGTAAACACGTTGCTTCATGGCACTAGCAGTCAAAAACTCCACAGGGTACCTTTTTTAAATGTGTGTGCTCATTGGGGAAGTGAGAACCAGCAAAGCTTTGTAAAAAAAGTTCTGTTACTGACTCATTTATAAACTATTTTCTGATCAGAATATGTAGGCTAAAACATATTAAGGATATTTTCCTTATATTAACTAAACATCATTCTGGTTAGGGTTAGCAGAGAGAAGGATAGGTCAAAATGTTTTTTTCTATTTCTACATCTCTTTCTGTGGTATTTCATAAGGGATATATTGGCTCATATCTGGAGGTAGGACATTAGTGTACTTCAAGAAAAGATCCCAGTACATTTACTGTATTGTCTAGTGGTGATACAGAATTCCATTTGAAATCACCAGATTCATACCTTGAATAATCAAGAAGCATTCAAAAACAAATACAGAGATTTGGAGGTGCTTAATGCGGTTTCAATTTTTAAAAAGGCAGCAGACACTTTGTTCTTGTATAAACCAGCAGGGTTCTCTGAAGTATAATTCAGCTCTCACACAAACAAAATGACACCACTTTGGAAATTTCCTCATATTAGCTGGAGAGTATTTTCCCTGAGTCATTATGTTCAGGTAGTGGCTATGTGTTTTTTTTATACCACTATAAAGATGTGAATTCCCTAAAACTATTAATTCAAATAAATAACACTTTCTCAGACATGTCCTGCCACATAGCGTGTTTTATTTTCACCGGCTTGGCTCAATAGCCTGTTATCTGGCTGACGCTTTGTAAATAAGCATCTTTTCAGAGTCAGAATAAGCAAACAGGATGTTCAGTCCCTCTTTCCGCTGTGATTAGAAGTTCTTTAGCTTGATCAGTTACAGATTAACAAAGTGAAAATGTCAAAACACTGTATTTTGTGGAATTGTGGGAAATCATGCCAGTATGTAAAAAACTAGAATCTAAAACATGCTTGTGAGATATTGAAGGTATAAAAATAATAGACTTATGAAATAAAAACCTTTTACTGACAGATGACACTGTGAAATGAAATGTTTAAAAACAAGTGTTAAGACACAGGCCTTGGGACAGGAAATCTGAATTTGATAAAGTCTTTACATGTCAAACTTGACCGCAAATGCTGATTACGGAAGCAAAGATGAGTTCCATATAAAACTTTTGTAACACCAATAAAAATGTGAATTATGCTTGAGGAAAGAAGTAAAATGATATTAAAAGTTACAAATTGTGTCATGAGCACGAAGCAGAGAAACACAAGTATCACTAAGTCACAGCAGCAGGCCACTCTAACTACACTCTCACTATTTAAATATTTATGTGTGAATGAGTTGATATATCTGTGTGTTGCTTTTGCCTGTTCGGCCACAACTATTATTATAATAATAGATATAAAGATTATGATGGAAACCAGGATTGTGGCCCAGATGTTGAGGCAGCGGGCAGTGGAGCCATAGTGTCAAGAACTATCCAGATCTACGGCCACCTTCAGATTCCTGGCCTGGAAGGACCAAAGCACACTGAATTTAAAAGTACATTTATAGTTATGCTTAACCTCAAGGGAACTTTAAGATACTAGTGTTGAGCATAGGCTGGATCTCATAATCTCCTGCAAAAGCTTTTAATTCCCTCTACCTGTATAGTAGCCCCACCCTCACATAATCTCTTATTTTTTGTTTTCAAACATGTCCAACAAAGTTTCTCACACATTAACACAGTTGAGATTACTAGATTTTTGCTAAAACTCTCTAAGACGTTACATGACGACGATTACGCTAGCCAAATTAGCCTTCAGCAATGCTAACCGCGGCATTGTTGACGACAGAGCGGTACTTAGTAGCTATGCAGTGACATTGTACTTGTCGTAGCTTTGTTCTGTATTTCTAAAAGATGCTGAGTATTATTAGCGGTGTAAAGTGTCATATGTTATTAGCATAATTGTGTTTTGTTCTTTTGTATATTGCCGTATTTACTCTGTAGCTAAAAGTGGGAATTGCTTCTGCAGGTATAATTGCTGACTAGAGAGAATGGTTAGAAATGTATGTAGTACACTTGTAATATTATTTTGCAAATGTAATCTGTACTGAAATGATTTCTTGAAAACAGTCATTACAAACATGATCTGAGGAAAGTTTGTGTCCGTGCATCTTTTATTCAACTACTCCCCTTTTCAGGGCTTTTACACCTACACTGTTTTCACATTAGGCTATACACTTACATTACCAAACATTCACACAATCTGTCATTTCCATAATATATATCCTATATGTAATCAAGTTGTGATCAATGAAGACATCCTCTTCAATCACTGATGCGAGTATTAAAACATACAGGTTTTATCTAATCATATTTGGCAAATACTATAACAATAATTATGTAATTATGAAGTGCAAAATGTAATTAGGTTGGGATGGCGCAATGGTTATGATGCCCGCCTTTGGTGTGAGAGACCAGGGTTCAATCCCCACTGTGTCCCTAAGCAAGACACTTAACCCCTTGGTGCTCCAGAGGTGTGTGACCTCTGACATGTATAGCAATTGTAAGTTGCTTTGGATAAAAGCATCAGATAAATGTAGTCAGAATTATGTAGTGTAATGAACCAACCTGTGGTCATTTAATTATTTTATGCCAAAAGGAAAAAACAACAGCATCTTTCTCTTTGTCTCTCTCTAAAGCCTAGTTCTCACTACACAATTTTTAGCACGATTTCCCGGTCGGAGATGTGATGGCCCCAGGGCCTCGGCCAGGTTGTGGTGTGTGTGTGTGTATATGTGTGTCTCTGTGTTTTGTTGCAGGGTGAACTTCCTGGTGGAGTAGAGCTGAGGCCATCAGACAGATCAGAGGCAGCTGGCCACTGTCTCCAGATTGCTTAAAAGCCCGCCCTTTCCTGATTGTTTCAGGGCTTGACTGCTTGCTGTTTACTGGTCCCCAGCACCACAGCATTTTGCTTTATTGTATTTTTGTTTATTCAGTTAATCTGACACTATGTTTTGCCAGCCGCATTTTTTAATTATATTTGTATAGTATATATAGTATATTTGTTAAAATTAGCTACTTTCATTAATAAACATCCTTTTCTGGTAATCCCTTGAGTATGGTTTCCTCTATTTGTTGTGGCCTCCGAGCCGGGCCATAACAGAGAGCTCGGAGACCGGCAAATTGGGCTAAAAATTGGTTTTTATTAATGATAGACAATGCAGGCAACATACACTGAGCAAAATTATTTGCAATCCCGATGTTCAGCTAATGTGCTTGAGCTTAGAACCCTTATATCTGCCAGGGTGTTTGGCAACTTCATTCTGCAGACCTTTCCAGTGGGAACGCTGTAAGTGCAGCAACACACATCATTGACTGTGTACATCGACAGCTACTGCGCACTCCGGAGGCCCCGATTTTTATTTTAGGCGATTTTAATCACTGTAAAATGGAACTGTCACTATTCAACAATACATTAAATGTGGCACACAAGAGGACAGAATCCTTGATAAGGGCTATTGTAATGTGTAAAATGCATGTAATGTAAAAGCAGGGCTAAACCCCTGCTGTCAAACTCAGACCATAACGTAGTCCATCTCATCCCCACTTACAGAACTATTGTTAAGAGCAGTAAACCAACATAATGGAGCATCTTTCATGACCTGGACGTAGATAAAGCGGCAGACTGTTACGGATGACATAAAATTCTGTGTGGACAATATTATACCTCAGAAAGAGATAAATTCATATCCTAACAACAAACCAGACATAACTAAGGAGGTTAAAGACTATCCAATGCAAGAAATTTGCATTTAAGAATCAGGACACGCACAACTCTGCACAAGACCAGTGAATGGCAGTCGAGCAGCAAGAAAATGGTCAACAATAAGCCTCAGTTTAGCTGGAAATGTACAGTTTAAATTAAAGTGGCTAATGAATAGAGACTGCAGCTCTGCAGTTTCTCAAGAGTAAAGAGAACCTACCATGTACAACCCCGACCACGAAATCCAGTGCACAAACAATAGCACAAACACACAGACCTACATGATTCATCCATCAGTAGACTATAGGCAACAATTGACAATTCTGATTCGACTATGTAAATCTTTAGTCTGGGACAGACCTATTACATTGTCATAGTAATATTTGACATTTTTATTTATTTATAATAACATTATAATAAAGTGCAATATTATTAAAAACAATATTGTGAGAAGAAACACCATAAACTATCAGCTATTAGTATGAAAATACTTATTAGTAGTGGTGTGATGAGACGAAACACAAGACTCGGTTCACAAGATCAAGAAGAGATGAGATTTTTATACTATTTCAAGAAATATTCAGTGCTGAATTATTTAAGTATATTAAGTGTCATGGGGCTACCCCATGCCTTCTATTAAGCCAGCTAGCATGCTAAGCTAACCTTAGCATTACCTTTAGCATATGGGCTAGCATCAATGTACACATGGCTTATCATTTAATGTCATTTCATTTCAGTTAATTTAAGTACTTGAGAGTTGAAGTCCTCATGATTACATAAATACAACACATACACAGTTTATTTCAAGTCATTTATTTTAGCTTATTGGATTTACTTAAGGTCATCCAAATGTTTGTTTGTTTTATTCACCTGTTTTCATCCTTAAGCAGGGATCTGGCTCGAAGTGGCAAACAGGAAGTGATGGACTGTGGAGGAATTTATAGGGGAGAAGACCTGGAATAGTCCAAGTGTGAGCCAGTACAGAGGGGTGTACTGGAGTACCTTAGGTTGCTGTTTAAGAAGCTTTGTTCAGCATGTAACTTTTCATTTCTGGTCTTTATAGTTTATATATTGTGTGTTGATGTAGCCAGAAATGTGTTTGACTGTTGAATTAACATCATGGAGTTTAATTGATTTCCAATTAACGTTGGTTTGTCTTGTAGGAGGGGCTTCTGGTATAAAGGAGGGAGGCAGAGGCAGCTCTCGGGAGAACAGCTTTGACCTGGAAGGGCATGTGTGCAAGAGCCCAATAGTCAGGGCCTGTTAGTTGTTTTGTTTTTTTCTGTTGTTCAATATCAGTTGGTAATGATAATTTGAATAGTTTGTACTTAGTTTTTTTATTTTAATTTTTGATATATTTTTGCAATTAATCACACTGGCACTACTGCACTTCCACTTGTCTGGTGAAAGAAATAAACTGAAGCACCAGGTGATGTGCTCCTGAGTCCATGTCTCCTCCTTCCACCATGGGGCTGAATATTACATTAAGCATTAAACATTTCTCAATTGCTTAAACATATAACCATTTTTTTTAAAAAGCACACACATTTCCCTAAACACACACAAATCCCTTTATTTCTCATTGCCTACACCATGCGGTCATTTTGAAAGCACTAACATTCATGGTTTACTCAGGTCAGCACAGCTTGGACAACTTTCTGTGCCTAGTTTGGTACCCGTTACATCAACAAATAGGTTTAGTCAACCAAATTAGCGGTCTGGTGATTTGTGTGAACAGGGTGGCCTTGGATGGAGTGATTCAAATTTCCAGCCTGAATGATTTTGTCAGTCAAGCCCTGACTGAGGAAGTATACATGGCTAAGACCAACACCATGTCTACTTCATTAGATGTGCGGGGACAACCAAGTTTGCTGAGGTAACTGGGACAGCACAGTTTAAACACGACTCCTTAATGAAGCCCAACAGTAGCTTAAAACATAAAATATGCTGAGACAGATACACAAACGAAACGGCATCGTTGTTAAGCAACATTCAATTAAACTATGACTGTGAATTAAAGTAAAACAGTATTCTGTATTTATTGCCAAAGCATTTATTAGTAATACAGTTAAAATGGGGAAAATGTGAAAAATTGCATTACAGGTCAATTTAAGGTTTGCGCCCCTAAAATTTCTGCCTGTTTCCCTAAACTTTTCAGTTAGGGGCTACAGTGCTATCAGTAAAGATAGTTAGTCTCCAAACCTGTCTTGTTCTTATAATATCCTTTAATTATGTTCTTTGATCCTTTTTATAGAGAAATATGTCTTTGCATCAGTAATAATGTCATGCTCATGATGATGGTTTAGGGAGTGTTACATGTGGAAGCAAGTGTTTCAAAGAGCAGTGATATAAGAACTTTCTATATCTGACAAATGATGTAAGCATTAAAGGAGCATTCGTGTGTCACTCGCCAAACACCATTTTCTGACAGCATGGTGCAGCCTGTATCCTGGATGGATTTGTCTGGCTGCCCTTCTCCCCATTTGGTAAAGGTCAGAGGTCGATTTTTCAGATCTGTTGCAAAATTCCCCTCCGCTTTTTTATTGTTGACGTTGATCCAGGCCGTTTTGTCAGCATCCCCAAACACTTGAGTCAGAACTCTGTTTTCCTCCTCGTTCTGGGGCAAAGCCATCTCTAAGCCTCGTTGGGAGCAGAACCTGGTGGCCCCAGAGAAAGAGTCTCTCTCCTTGTTGGACACAAAGTATTTCTGACCAACCCTCCGGAAAACATCATAACTTATAGCTGAAGAATAAAAAAGAATGACAACAACAAACAAGGAATAAATGAAGAATTCATTCTACATACAAGCTCTAAATTGTGTTGTCGTCTTGGCCATCTGGCTCAAACTCTGTTGAGAAGTCTTTGACAAGCAACACTTTGTTTTACATATTTGTTTTTCTGCTGACACTAAAACATCAGAGTGTATTTTTGCTTCATACACAAGTGAAATATGTTCATTTGACTCTGCTGTTCAAGATAAACATTTTGGAATATTAGCAGTTTTACACATTTCAGGATGGCCCCTTCTAAAAATAATAATTCAGTGAGTAAAAACATTAAGATTAACAATACCAAGAATCACTCTGCTTACATAACAAAAAATTTAACAAAGAACTGTCTCTTAAACAGCTAAAATACTACAATCTCCATCCATATCACTTCCTGTAACACTCCCTTGTAATGCTTGAACAGGATACTTACCCAGCTCTAACTTAGTAAGGCTGTTGTTTAAGGCTTCAAGGTTCTGGTTAATGGAGCCAAACACATCTGGATCAAACAGATTAAGTTTAGTTACCAAACTGACAGTAAGTTGGATCCACTGAACTCCACATTGTGACAGAAGTGCACCCTCTACAATTGAAAAGCTTATCTTAACTTTGTGCTTGCAGTTTTTTTTACACTTGTTTACACACATTTTCAAAACTATGTCTCCTTTTTTTCAAAACTCTACACACAATTCCCAAAACTGCACACTTTCAAACACTGCATTCAAAGTGCCATAAACACATCCCAAAATGAAGCATTGGCATCAGATGGGAAACACCTGGGATACCATTTATACACTGTTGTTCTAAATCTAAAGCTGGTTTGTCTTTCATAGGTTTATGTGTACATTTCTATACAATGTTATAGAGTGAAAGTAATCTGCTAAGATGTGCTAAAATGTACGCTATAAACACCAATACAATGTTGGTACAGAAGATATTTATTTGGCAAAACATTAGAGTTGTAACAGTAGTACAGTGTTGCATACAAGAAAAGAAAAACATGAACATATGTAAACCGAAAGTATAATTTTTACTTTTATTGCCAAAAATACTGTACTGCTGAAATAACCATTAGATTGTGGAAACCACTTCTATCTTTTGAAGGTTCAACTTATGGATGCCAATGCAAAGGCACTCAAGTTAGGCTTGACACTTCAACGCGCAGCCTGGGGGAGCCGGGGATTGAACCACCGACCTTCGATTAACGGCCAACCCGCTCCTGAGCCACAGCCGTCCCAAGTAAGTTGTCCCATGTAAGTTCTCTGTCTTTTTTTTCTTTTTCTGAACACACTCCCTGATAGTTTTGCAAACTTTAGACACATAGGCCTATATACCAATGAATGAAGTGACTCAAACTGAATTCAGATTGAATGATTAATTGACTCAAATAACAACAAATTTAATACAAAAAATATAGACAGGTTATTCACCAATAAAAAGTAACTTTTAGTGTTATTTTGCAGGGCTACCTTTTCAGTTTTTCTCAATTGCTTAAATGCTATAACCAGGCTTTTGAAATGAATTTTTTTTAAAACATAACTCCATTTCTCAAAAAGCCCACCCATTTCCCTAGACTCTACACACAAATCGTTTCATTTCTCATTGCTTACACCATTTGGTCATTAAGAAAGCACTAACATTCAATATTTACTTGAGTCAGCAAAGCTTGAGCTCAGTTAGCACACAACTACCAGGTGGAAACACAAAGAGTCATGATTTATATCACACCAATCAGAACCTTCAATAGATAGATAAAAGGACCAGAGTCAGTGCACTCACTTTGGAAAATGGATGCAAAGAGATGTGAAGGAAGAGGTAGAAGACACCTGAGAGGAGGAGGAGTAGGAGAAGATTCTCTGGCCTTTCTCAGACCAAAGATGTCGTTTTTTGTTGTTTTTATGGTGAATTGTACTGTACGGTACATTATGGAATAAAAATTGCTTACATTTGTTGCGTCTTTGTTATGTTCATCATGTGAAAAGGTTTTACAGGGGGAGAATCACAAGCAACATTACTAATAACCAGTTTTTTAGTAGTTTAGTAGTTTTTAGTCTCAGCCATGACACACAAGCCCTCAAAAACACACACATTACAACACAGTCTTACACACTGGTGAGATGAATTCAAAACAAAACTACAAAAGCTGGTTATTAGTAATGTTGCTTGTGGTTCTCCCCCTCAGAAACCTTTTCACGTGATGAACACAACAAAAAAACAACAAATGTAAAAATTTGCCCATTTTTTATTCCTTAGTGTAGTGTACAACACACCAAACAACCTAACTATTCTGCCCCAGTGTCCTGTCTTTGATATGGGACAGGCCAACTATTCTTGTTCTCCACCTCCTTCTCTTCCCTACTCCTCTCCCTCTTCCTCCTCCACCTTCTTCGCCACGTCCTCCTCCTCCTACAACTGTTCCGCCTCCTCCTACTCCTCATGTTCCTCCTATCATATCTTTTTCTCCAACTCTGTTTCTCTATCTCTACGTCTTACTCCATACTGTTCTTCCTCCTCCTCTCTGGTGTCCTCTACCTCTTCCTTCAGATTTCTTTGGATCCCTTGTTCCAAAACTGAACATACTCTGGTCCTTTTATCTATCTTTCCAAGGTTCTGATTGGTGTGTTATCAATTTTAACTCTTTGTGTTTCCACCTGGGTAGTTGTGTGCTTATTGAGCTCAGCCTGTGCTGACTTGAGTGAACAATGTTGAATGTCAGTGCTATCTTAATGACCACATAGGCTGTAAGAAATTAAGGGATTTGTGTGTAGGGTTTAGAGAAATGGGTGTGCTTTTTGAAAAATGGAGTTTAGTTCAATAGACTGGTCATAGTGGTTAAGCAATTGAGAAAAACTGTTACAAAAATGGATCAAAAGAAGCAGAGGTGGTGATAATGCTGAATTTGATTTCCTAGGTAAAACTCCAGAAATACTGATTTAATTTCGCTAAATACAACGTAAAAGCATATTAAACCAGACCCTCTGTGCCTGATTATTACTAGCTGATCATTATGAGCTACTAGCTCCCCTTCCAAACACATGGCTGATTTTAATGAGGGAAATTGGTGACATGTACCTGTAAATTGCATTGTATTGTAAATTTACAAACTATGGGATCAAAGAGTTGAAATAATATCTCTTGGACTCAAACTCAACAAAAACTAAACACTAGCTTTAACAACAAAGTAACAAAGTAGAATTGTTATTGTAACTAAACTGGGATACTCTGTACAAGTGTTTATCTTTGGGTGTCGGAGTGTGTCTATACTTAACCACAGTGAAGTTGTCAAGTTGTACTACTGCTGCATCCTGCATTTCTTAAATGACAAATACCTGTTATCCAGCTGGTGAAAGTAATTCTAAAATATATATTCTTTAAAATCTAGAAAATATATAACCTTGTTCACAGATTACAGCAGGTCCAGGAACTCCAATACGTCCTGCAGGTCCTCGAGGTCCTCGAGGTCCTGGTGGTCCTATGATTCCTGAAAAGCAGAAAAAGAGATATAAAATTTGATTAAAAATCCATCATGTCAGTAGTAGCCCCATGAGGCTGTAATGTTTGTTTTCTACTTGAAAACCAAAATGTTGCAAGGATAAAAAATCGAGACAACTTTTGCTATTCTCAGAGGTCTGTAGGTTACCTAAGTCAAAAGGTTAATCCTCTGATGAGCCTGAAAGAATCCATGCAGATTTGAGAGAGATTGTAGGATTGTCACTAAAAACAAACTCTGCTTGTCCAACAGGGGGTGCAAGAATTCAGACCAAAGATGACTGGAGTCTGAACAGAAAGAGTGATAATAGGACTTTGGATTGTGGCAGTCATTATTACCCACCTGGTAGCCCAGGAACTCCACTGTGACCAGGTGGACCAGGAGGACCAGGAGGACCAGGAGGACCAGGAGGACCTGTGAGCTGACTGTAGCCACTTGGAGGCATCAGGCAGAGAAGGCAGAGCAGGAAAAACATCCTAATCTTCAGAATGCAAAACATAATATTTATTGGAGTTATCTTTCTTTTATTGTTTCAGTAAATTACATCATCAGTGTAGGTGGAATCTTCAACAAAAAAGTTACAATTTAAGACATTTAAAATCTACAGTGTTTGAAATATAGTTAAGAATGTGCACATTTTCAGAATGCATCAGGACAATTGTTGACATCAATCAGATAAAATAAAAGGTGTTCATGTCAGAATTCAGTCTTTTCGCAAAGAAGAATGACCTTTTCTTTATTTTAAATGACGTATCTCCAGTAGCTCCCTGTTCCTTGCAACACATCAGATAAATTGACTGGATTTTCATTGCTACAGCTGAATGTACCAAGCATGCTGTTAAGTTATCTAAAATATTTTAATAACGCTTAATCTAGTACCAAATAAAAATAAACAGAGGAAGAACTTACTGGATAAACAAAGAGTGATCTGCAGGTTGTGCAACTTCTTTGCTGCTCGAGTGACTGAGAACGTAGTTGAAGTGCGTGCATGCAGGGCTTGGCATTAACACCAGCTGACCCATCAAATGCGGGTGGATCTCAGCCGTGGTGGGTAACAAAGTCACTCCCCACTAACCACTTTGACATATTGATAAATTGTAGTCTTTTCAAAATGCATCTGAAATAAGGTAATTTGACACTATGACACTAAAACTCCCATGAATACTACCTGCACATAGAGTTTGCTCATTGGTCCATCCGGTAAGTCTATTGTCTTTGTGTACTTTTTGATAAATAGAGTTATGGTTTTGAAATTTTAGTTCAAAAGCCTGCTTATTGTGTTTAAGCAATTGAGAAAAACTGTAAATAATAAATATGTTATGATGCAAATCACTGTCTTGACCTCTTCAAAATGACACTGAAACAAGAATTGTCCTCTCTTTGTGTAAGGAAACATAAACTGCAGTGTTTTGTGAGTTGTGTTGAATGCATTGCAGGAATGTTTTCTGTGTCGCCTGCATGCTCTCCCACATGTGCATCCTCATAATGGGAACAGTTTGTAAACACGTTGCTTCATAGCACTACTAGCAGTCAAAAACTCCACAGGGTACCTTTTTTAAATGTGTGTGCTCATTGGGAAAGTGAGAACCAGCAAAGCTTTGTAAAAAAAAGTTCTGTTACTGACTCATTTATAAACTATTTTCTGATCAGAATATGTAGGCTAAAACATATTAAGGATATTTTCCTTATATTAACTAAACATCATTGTGGTTAGGGTTAGCAGAGAGAAGGATAGGTCAAAATGTTTTTTTCTATTTCTACATCTCTTTCTGTGGTATTTCATAAGGGATATTGGCTCATATTTGGAGGTAGGACATTAGTGTACTTCAAGAAAAGACCCCAGTACATTTACTGTATTGTCTAGTGGTGATACAGAATTCCATTAGAAATCACCAGATTCATACCTTGAATAATCAAGAAGCATTCAAAAACAAATACAGAGATTTGGAGGTGCTTAATGCTGGACATGGTTTCAATTTTTAAAAAGGCAGCAGACACTTTGTTCTTGTATAAACCAGCAGGGTTCTCTGAATTATAATTCAGCTCTCACACAAACAAAATGACACCACTTTGTAAATTTCCTCATATTAGCTGGAGACTATTTTCCCTGAGTCATTATGTTCAGGTAGTGGCTATGTGTTTTTTTATACCACTATAAAGATGTGAATTCCCTAAAACTATTAAATCAAATAAATAACACTTTCTCAGACATGTCCTGCCACATAGTGTGTTTTATTTTCACCAGCTTGGCTCAATAGCCTGTTATCTGGCTGACGCTTTGTAAATAAGCATCTTTTCAGAGTCAGAATAAGCAAACAGGATGTTCAGTCCCTGTTTCCGCTGTGGTTGAAGTTCTTTAGCTTGATAACACCATCAGTTACAGATTAACAAAGTGAAAATGTCAAAACACTGTATTTTGTGGAATTGTGGGAAATCATGCCAGTATGTAAAAAACTAGAATCTAAAACATGCTTGTGAGATATTGAAGGTATAAAAATAATAGACTTATGAAATAAAAACCTTTTACTGACAGATGACACTGTGAAATGAAATGTTTAAAAACAAGTGTTAAGACACAGGCCTTGGGACAGGAAATCTGAATTTGATAAAGTCTTTACATGTCAAACTTGACCGCAAATGCTGATTACGGAAGCAAAGATGAGTTCCATATAAAACTTTTGTAACACCAATAAAAATGTGAATTATGCTTGAGGAAAGAAGTAAAATGATATTAAAAGTTACAAATTGTGTCATGAGCACGAAGCAGAGAAACACAAGTATCACTAAGTCACAGCAGCAGGCCACTCTAACTACACTCTCACTATTTAAATATTTATGTCTGAATGGGTTGATATATCTGTGTGTTGCTTTTGCCTGTTCGGCCACAACTATTATTATAATAATAGAAATAAAGATTATGATGGAAACCAGGATTGTGGCCCAGATGTGAAGGCAGCGGGCAGTGGAGCCATAGTGTCAAGAACTATCCAGATCTACGGCTACCTTCAGATTCCTGGCCTGGAAGGACCAAAGCACACTGATTTTAAAAGTAGATTTATAGTTATGCTTAACCTCAAGGGAACTTTAAGATACTAGTGTTGAGCATAGGCTGGATCTCATAATCTCCTGCAAAAGCTTTTAATTCCCTCTACCTGTATAATAGCCCCACGCTCACATAATCTCTTATTTTTTGTTTTCAAACATGTCCAACAAAGTTTCTCACACATTAACACAGTTGAGATTACTAGATTTGTGCTAAAACTCTTTTTTCAATTTTATTTAACAATTTTCTCCGATAATATGTGTTATCATTTACCATAGTGTTGTGAGAATGTATTTGTGTGCCGAGGAGAGTGTTTTTGGCATGGTTGGTCAAATATTGTGAAGTTAAGACATTAATTACATGACGACGATTACGCTAGCCAATTTAGCCTTCAGCAATGCTAACTGCGGCATTGTTGACGACAGAGCGGTACTTAGTAGCTATGCAGTGACATTGTACTTGTCGTAGCTTTGTTCTGTATTTCTAAAAGATGCTGAGTATTATTAGCGGTGTAAAGTGTCATATGTTATTAGCATAATTGTGTTTTGTTCTTTTGTATATTGCCGTATTTACTCTGTAGCTAAAAGTGGGAATTGCTTCTGCAGGTATAATTGCTGACTAGAGAGAATTGTTAGAAATGTATGTAGTACACTTGTAATATTATTTTGCAAATGTAATCTGTACTGAAATGATTTCTTGAAAACAGTCATTACACACATGATCTGAGGAAAGTTTGTGTCCGTGCATCTTTTATTCAACTACTCCCCTTTTCAGGACTTTTACACCTACACTGTTTTCACATTAGGCTATACACTTACATTACCAATCATTCACAGAATCTGTCATTTCCATAATATATATCCTATATGTAATCAAGTTGTGATCAATGAAGACATCCTCTTCAATCACTGATGCGAGTATTAAAACATACAGGTTTTATCTAATCATATTTGGCAAATACTATAACAATAATTATGTAATTATGTAGTGCAAAATGTAATTAGGTTGGGATGGCGCAATGGTTATGATGCCCGCCTCTGGTGTGAGAGACCAGGGTTCAATCCCCACTGTGTCCCTGAGCAAGACACTTGACCCCTTGTTGCTCCAGAGGTGTGTGACCTCTGACATGTATAGCAATTGTAAGTCGCTTTGGATAAAAGCGTCAGATAAATGTAATCAGAATTATGTAGTGTAATGAACCAACCTGTGGTCATTTAATTATTTTATGCCAAAAGGAAAAAACAACAGCATCTTTCTCTTTGTCTCTCTCTAAAGCCTAGTTCTCACTACACAATTTTTAGCACGATTTCCCGGTCGGAGATGTGATGGCCCCAGGGCCTCGGCCAGGTTGTGGTGTGTGTGTGTATGTGTGTCTCTGTGTTTTGTTGCAGGGTGAACTTCCTGGTGGAGTAGAGCTGAGGCCATCAGACAGATCAGAGGCAGCTGGCCACTGTCTCCAGATTGCTTAAAAGCCCGCCCTTTCCTGATTGTTTCAGGGCTTGACTGCTTGCTGTTTACTGGTCCCCAGCACCACAGCATTTTGCTTTATTGTATTTTTGTTTATTCAGTTAATCTGGCACTATGTTTTGCCAGCCGCATTTTTTAATTATATTTGTATAGTATATATAGTATATTTGTTAAAATTAGCTACTTTCATTAATAAACATCCTTTTCTGGTAATCCCTTGAGTATGGTTTCCTCTATTTGTTGTGGCCTCCGAGCCGGGCCATAACAGAGAGCTCGGAGACCGGCAAATTGGGCTAAAAATTGGTTTTTATTAATGATAGACAATGCAGGCAACATACACTGAGCAAAATTATTTGCAATCCCGATGTTCAGCTAATGTGCTTGAGCTTAGAACCCTTATATCTGCCAGGGAGTTTGGCAACTTCATTCTGCAGACCTTTCCAGTGGGAACGCTGTAAGTGCAGCAACACACATCATTGACTGTGTACATCGACAGCTACTGCGCACTCCGGAGGCCCCGATTTTTATTTTAGGTGATTTTAAAATGGAACTGTCACTATTCAACAATACATTAAATGTGGCACACAAGAGGACAGAATCCTTGATAAGGGCTATTGTAATGTGTAAAATGCATGTAATGTAAAAGCAGGGCTAAACCCCTGCTGTCAAACTCAGACCATAACGTAGTCCATCTCATCCCCACTTACAGAACTATTGTTAAGAGCAGTAAACCAACATAATGGAGCATCTTTCATGACCTGGACGTAGATAAAGCGGCAGACTGTTACGGATGACATAAAATTCTGTGTGGACAATATTATACCTCAGAAAGAGATAAATTCATATCCTAACAACAAACCAGACATAACTAAGGAGGTTAAAGACTATCCAATGCAAGAAATTTGCATTTAAGAATCAGGACACGCACAACTCTGCACAAGACCAGTGAATGGCAGTCGAGCAGCAAGAAAATGGTCAACAATAAGCCTCAGTTTAGCTGGAAATGTACAGTTTAAATTAAAGTGGCTAATGAATAGAGACTGCAGCTCTGCAGTTTCTCAAGAGTAAAGAGAACCTACCATGTACAACCCCCCCCCCCCCCCGACCACGAAATCCAGTGCACAAACAATAGCACAAACACACAGACCTACATGATTCAACCATCAGTAGACTATAGGCAACAATTGACAATTCTGATTCGACTATGTAAATCTTTAGTCTGGGACAGACCTATTACATTGTCATAGTAATATTTGACATTTTTATTTATTTATAATAACATTATAATAAAGTTAATATTAAATAAAGCAATATTATTAAAAACAATATTGTGAGAAGAAACACCATAAACTATCAGCTATTAGTATGAAAATACTTATTAGTAGTGGTGTGATGAGACGAAACACAAGACTCGGTTCACAAGAGCAAGAAGAGATGAGATTTTTATACTATTTCAAGAAATATTCAGTGCTGAATTATTTAAGTATATTAAGTGTCATGGGGCTACCCCATGCCTTCTATTAAGCCAGCTAGCATGCTAAACTAACCTTAGCATTACCTTTAGCATATGGGCTAGCATCAATGTACACATGGCTTATCATTTAATGTCATTTCATTTCAGTTAATTTAAGTACTTGAGAGTTGAAGTCCTCATGATTACATAAATACAACACATACACAGTTTATTTCAAGTCATTTATTTTAGATTATTGGATTTACTTAAGGTCATCCAAATGTTTGTTTGTTTTATTCACCTGTTTTCATCCTTAAGCAGGGATCTGGGTCGAAGTGGCAAACAGGAAGTGATGGACTGTGGAGGAATTTATAGGGGAGAAGACCTGTAATAGTCCAAGTGTGAGCCAGTACAGAGGGGTGTACTGGAGTACCTTAGGTTGCTGTTTAAGAAGCTTTGTTCAGCATGTAACTTTTCATTTCTGGTCTTTATAGTTTATATATTGTGTGTTGATGTAGCCAGAAATGTGTTTGACTGTTGAATTAACATCATGGAGTTTAATTGATTTCCAATTAACGTTGGTTTGTCTTGTAGGAGGGGCTTCTGGTATAAAGGAGGGAGGCAGAGGCACCTCTCGGGAGAACAGCTTTGACCTGGAAGGGCATGTGTGCAAGAGCCCAATAGTCAGGGCCTGTTAGTTGTTTTGTTTTTTTCTGTTGTTCAATATCAGTTGGTAATGATAATTTGAATAGTTTGTACTTAATTTTTTTATTTTAATTTTTGATATATTTTTGCAGTTAATCACACTGGCACTACTGCACTTCCACTTGTCTGGTGAAAGAAATAAACTGAAGCACCAGGTGATGTGCTCCTGAGTCCATGTCTCCTCCTTCCACCATGGGGCTTAATATTACATTAAGCATTAAACATTTCTCAATTGCTTAAACATATAACCATTTTTTTTAAAAAGCACACACATTTCCCTAAACACACACAAATCCCTTTATTTCTCATTGCCTACACCATGCGGTCATTTTGAAAGCACTAACATTCATGGTTTACTCAGGTCAGCACAGCTTGGACAACTTTCTGTGCCTAGTTTGGTACCCGTTACATCAACAAATAGGTTTAGTCAACCAAATTAGCGGTCTGGTGATTTGTGTGAACAGGGTGGCCTTGGATGGAGTGATTCAAATTTCCAGCCTGAATGATTTTGTCAGTCAAGCCCTGACTGAGGAAGTATACATGGCTAAGACCAACACCATGTCTACTTCATTAGATGTGCGAGGGACAACCAAGTTTGCTGAGGTAACTGGGACAGCACAGTTTAAACACGACACCTTAATGAAGCACAACAGTAGCTTAAAACATAAAATATGCTGAGACAGATACACAAACGAAACGGCATCGTTGTTAAGCAACATTCAATTAAACTATGACTGTGAATTAAAGTAAAACAGTATTCTGTATTTATTGCCAAAGCATTTATTAGTAATACAGTTAAAATGGGGAAAATGTGAAAAATTGCATTACAGGTCAATTTAAGGTTTGCGCCCCTAAAATTTCTGCCTGTTTCCCTAAACTTTTCAGTTAGGGGCTACAGTGCTATCAGTAAAGATAGTTAGTCTCCAACCCTGTCTTGTTCTTATAATATCCTTTAATTATGTACTTTGATACTTTTTCATAGAGGAATATGTCTTTGCATCAGTAATAATGTCATGCTCATGATGATGGTTTAGGGAGTGTTACATGTGGAAGCAAGTGTTTCTAAGAGCAGTGATATAAGAACTTTCTATATCTGACAAATGATGTAAGCATTAAAGGAGCATTCGTGTGTCACTCGCCAAACACCATTTTCTGACAGCATGGTGCAGCCTGTATCCTGGATGGATTTGTCTGGCTGCCCTTCTCCCCATTTGGTAAAGGTCAGAGGTCGATTTTTCAGATCTGTTGCAAAATTCCCCTCCGCTTTTTTATTGTTGACGTTGATCCAGGCCGTTTTGTCAGCATCCCCAAACACTTGAGTCAGAACTCTGTTTTCCTCCTCGTTCTGGGGCAAAGCCAGCTCTAAGCCTCGTTGGGAGCAGAACCTGGTGGCCCCAGAGAAAGAGTCTCTCTCCTTGTTGGACACAAAGTATTTCTGACCAACCCTCCGGAAAACATCATAACTTATAGCTGAAGAATAAAAAAGAATGACAACAACAAACAAGGAATAAATGAAGAATTCATTCTACATACAAGCTCTAAAAAGTGTTGTCGTTTTGGCCATCTGGCTCAAACTCTGTTGAGAAGTCTTTGACAAGAAGCACTTTGTTTTGCATATTTGTTTTTCTGCTGACACTAAAACATCAGAGTGTATTTTTGCTTCATACACAAGTGAAATATGTTCATTTGACTCTGCTGTTCAAGATAAACATTTTGGAATATTAGCAGTTTTACACATTTCAGGATGGCCCCTTCTAAAAATAATAATTCAGTGAGTAAAAACATTAAGATTAACAATACCAAGAATCACTCTGCTTACATAACAAAAAATTTAACAAAGAACTGTCTCTTAAACAGCTAAAATACTACAATCTCCATCCATATCACTTCCTGTAACACTCCCTTGTAATGCTTGAACAGGATACTTACCCAGCTCTAACTTAGTAAGGCTGTTGTTTAAGGCTTCAAGGTTCTGGTTAATGGAGCCAAACACATCTGGATCAAACAGATTAAGTTTAGTTACCAAACTGACAGTAAGTTGGATCCACTGAACTCCACATTGTGACAGAAGTGCACCCTCTACAATTGAAAAGCTTATCTTAACTTTGTGCTTGCAGTTTTTTTTACACTTGTTTACACACATTTTCAAAACTATGTCTCCTTTTTTTCAAAACTCTACACACAATTCCCAAAACTGCACACTTTCAAACACTGCATTCAAAGTGCCATAAACACATCCCAAAATGAAGCATTGGCATCAGATGGGAAACACCTGGGATACCATTTATACACTGTTGTTCTAAATCTAAAGTCTTTCATAGGTTTATGTGTACATTTCTATACAATGTTATAGAGTGAAAGTAATCTGCTAAGATGTGCTAAAATGTACGCTATAAACACCAATACAATGTTGGTACAGAAGATATTTATTTGGCAAAACATTAGAGTTGTAACAGTAGTACAGTGTTGCATACAAGAAAAGAAAAACATGAACATATGTAAACCAAAAGTATAATTTTTACTTTTATTGCCAAAAATACTGTACTGCTGAAATAACCATTAGATTGTGGAAACCACGTCTATCTTTTGAAGGTTCAACTTATGGATGCCAATGCAAAGGCACTCAAGTTAGGCTTGACACTTCGACGCGCAGCCTGGGGGAGCCGGGGATTGAACCACCGACCTTCGATTAACGGCCAACCCGCTCCTGAGCCACAGCCGTCCCAAGTAAGTTGTCCCATGTAAGTTCTCTGTCTTTTTTTTCTTTTTCTGAACACACTCCCTGATAGTTTTGCAAACTTTAGACACATAGGCCTATATACCAATGAATGAAGTGACTCAAACTGAATTCAGATTGAATGATTAATTGACTCAAATAACAACAAATTTAATACAAAAATATAGACAGGTTATTCACCAATAAAAAGTAACTTTTAGTGTTATTTTGCAGGGCTACCTTTTCAGTTTTTCTCAATTGCTTAAATGCTATAACCAGGCTTTTGAAATGAATTTTTTTTTAAAACATAACTCCATTTCTCAAAAAGCCCACCCATTTCCCTAGACTCTACACACAAATCGTTTCATTTCTCATTGCTTACACCATTTGGTCATTAAGAAAGCACTAACATTCAATATTTACTTGAGTCAGCAAAGCTTGAGCTCAGTTAGCACACAACTACCAGGTGGAAACACAAAGAGTCATGATTTATATCACACCAATCAGAACCTTCAATAGATAGATAAAAGGACCAGAGTCAGTGCACTCACTTTGGAAAATGGATGCAGAGAGATGTGAAGGAAGAGGTAGAAGACACCTGAGAGGAGGAGGAGTAGGAGAAGATTCTCTGGCCTTTCTCAGACCAAAGATGTCGTTTTTTGTTGTTTTTATGGTGAATTGTACAGTATGGTACATTATGGAATAAAAATTGCTTACATTTGTTGCGTCTTTGTTATGTTCATCATGTGAAAAGGTTTTACAGGGGGAGAATCACAAGCAACATTACTAATAACCAGTTTTTTAGTAGTTTAGTAGTTTTTAGACATGACACACAAGCCCTCAAAAACACACACACTACAACACAGTCTTACACACTGGTGAGATGAATTCAAAACAAAACTACAAAAGCTGGTTATTAGTAATGTTGCTTGTGGTTCTCCCCCTCAGAAACCTTTTCACTTGATGAACACAACAAAAAACAACAAATGTAAAATTTGCCCATTTTTTATTCCTTAGTGTAGTGTGCAACACACCAAACAACCTAACTATTCTGCCCCAGTGTCCTGTCTTTGATATGGGACAGGCCAACTATTCTTGTTCTCCACCTCCTTCTCTTCCCTACTCCTCTCCCTCTTCCTCCTCCTCCACCTTCTTAGCCACGTCCTCCTCCTCCTACAACTGTTCCGCCTCCTCCTACTCCTCATGTTCCTCCTATCATATCTTTTCTCCAACTCTGTTTCTCTATCTTTACGTCTTACTCCATACTGTTCTTCCTCCTCCTCTCTGGTGTCCTCTACCTCTTCCTTCAGATTTCTTTGGATCCCTTGTTCCAAATCTGAACATACTCTGGTCCTTTTATCTATCTTTCCAAGGTTCTGATTGGTGTGTTATCAATTTTAACTCTTTGTGTTTCCACCTGGGTAGTTGTGTACTTATTGAGCTCAGCCTCTGCTGACTTGAGTGAACAATGTTGAATGTCAGTGCTAT